>OX344730.1:20732500-20955000 GCA_947034835.1 Ballota nigra
CTTAGTTTATTTTCAATAAACAACTAAGACTTTTCAGTGAAGACAACTATTACTCTTCAATGATTCGTTTGTGAACCAATTTCACTCTATACATACTCAAAAGAAAATAATCAAACAAAATCTAATAGTACATTTTTCTAGAGTCTTAAAAAAAATACAATGAAAAAAATATATTTAATTAATTAATTGCATATTAATTATGTCAAAATTCAAAATATTAAAGATCATATTTATTAAAATTAGAAAAAAAAATTGTATGACTTTATAATAAGTTTCTATTTTTAGACTATTTTGTTATTATATTAGTATAGAATTATTAAATTACTTATATACCCATTATAATGAAAAATAACCTAAATACTACGATCCATACACCCCAACTCTTTTTCAGCATTTTTTTCTTTCTTCTTAACGCATATACAAAAGTTTCTTCTTTTACAAGATTTCAGTCCAACGCCGCCATCACCGAATATGGATAGTTTTTGGTTTTCTGAAAAATACTGTGAAGATGAGTGGTAATCAATATACATATGTATGTTTATCTCTTTGTTTTTATTTTATTTTTTCATAGACGTTTAATATCTAGGGAATGTTTTAGATACTTTGGGGTGAAGGAATGACAATGGAATCACAAAATATTATTTGGTATGGTGAAGGAATAAGAATGATTCCCCACTTTTGAAAAATCTACCATTCCTCCCAATTAGTTGAGGAATGAGTTTCATATCACACTCCAATCATACCCATAGTGTTTCTCATTCCTCCATTGTAAGTGTCGTATGTTGAGTGGGTATGAAGTGTTGTATTCTTTGCCTAAGAATAAGATTAAAATTGTATATTCTCATACTTTTCCAGAATTTCACAAATTTTAATTCCAAATCTATTTTTTTTAAATAAAAAATATTTTAAAAATTAATTACTAGAAAAATGAGCATACTTTCAGTTGGTATACTTTAAGAAGTTTATGAAACTTGCTATACTTTTTTGAAAAAAAAAAATTCCCGAAAACTGTTCAACGCATTTTTTTTTTTGCAAACAACTTCTTCTTTTTTAGATTGGAGGAAACTACGGAACAGTGGGGTGTATTGAGGGGAGAGGGAAATCTAAGAAAATGGTAAGATTGAAATTTTTGATGAAGTGTATCTACTAGTAATGTAATTATTTGTAGAGTGAACTAATAAAGAGGTGTATGTATTAAAGATGGAGGGGTATTTAACCGAACCCCAACGAAAAACAACTAGGCCCAAGAAAAAAATATTGAACAATACAATCGACCTAACTAAAGCGAAATCCCCATATCAGGTCTACATTACACCCCAAGAAACTTATCGGGGCGAGTCTGAGACGGGTTGACCAATCCTAGGACCCATCCCGTTATAATTTTAATATTTTTGGATTCGTCGAGTTCAATCTATCCCATCCCATTTAATTTTATATTATTTTCAAATATTTAATTTTAACATTAAAAAATCAAATTTAAAAATATATTTACATAAATAATATTTAATATTCATCTAATACTTAAATATACGTAAATAATCAATATATTAACAAAATTTAAATACCTTAGAAAATAAATTCATATAAATGCGCGCGCGCACACACACACACGTATATATATATATATATATATATATATATATATATATATATATATATATATATATATATATATACTATAAATACTTAATGAGGCGGGTTCACAGTGCCGGCACTATAAAAACCACGATCCCCAAATCCGCCCTAAACGAAACAGGTTCAAAGAGCTTATAATTTCAGTCAAATACCCTCTTAATTTGATTCACAATTTATATATTTTGTTGTACATTTAATAAATGGATAAATTGTATTTTTGTTTCAAAGAGAATAAGTGGTCTGCAAAAATAGTTATTTTTCGATATTTTTGGTCCCGTAGTTTTATTCAACATTTTTTGTCAAGAAAAGGTGCAGTTTTAGTCCCAAACATTAACAGAAATGACCAAAATTATTATTGAAAAATTCTCATGGGACCAAATTTGCAATTTTTCCTTTAATAAACTTAAGTTTATTTCAGAATTTAGATGGGTGTGTAAAGTCATAACTTTATATCCATTGAATATAAAATTCTTGTTAAATAGTAAAAATATGTTTTTGTTTTGGAATTTTGATAATGTGACATTTTGTACTATGTAAAGTCAATCTTTCAATAAAGATTGGTGTTGTATTATTTTAATGTAATGTGTAAGCGTAAAATAGTATAGTAGGAAAGAAAAAAAATGAGTGAGAAAAATTATGAATTGTATTGGAAAGAGTAATGATAAATTTCATTTATAGATATATTTTTTTAAATTGTATAAAGTATTGAAGGAAAATATATTAGTGTGCCTTCATCAACAAGTAATTGATGGAGGACAATATGGTCATTTCATTATATTCTATGTACTCATCTAAAACCCTAGATTGTAACCTATATAAAGGGATCTCATACACAACAAATAGTGAATTATCTTCTGGCTTGGTATGCCCCCAGACGTAGTCATTCATGACGAACTGGGTCAACAAATCTGTGTTGTTCTATTCTTCTCTCTATTTCTCAATATCCTAAAACACGTTATCAGCACGAGTCTCCAACCAAGTGAGCTATATACTAATCGATGCAAACATGTTTCTATTGTTAATCCTCAATCGCCGCAGCAGGTATGTTAATTCAGAATTTTCAACCTGTTGTAATTGTTGCTATTGATTCACAAGCATGTTGTTAGTCGGTCTTCTCGGTTGACTATGCAAAAATTTATATTCTGGTTGTTGCAAAACATATGGCTTTCATGAATAGAAGCCACGTTTCAATTCATATTGTTTTTATTTATTTATTTTGAAACATAGCCTGTGTGCATACTATTCCAATAGTTCCTATTGAAATTCAATGGATTTCGATTAAAAAAAATTAAAAAAAAATTAAAAAAAATTTGATGCACCAAGAATCGGGCACTGATTTTATATGTGAAGGAATTCTCAAGGATTATTTACGTATGTGGATACGTGGCTCTATTTAATTATCAGCTAATCAATCTATTTTATTTTTGGCTAATACGTTTTGGTGTTTGAGCTTTCTTTTGGACTTGATACCTGTATGATTGCTCCACCCACTTGAGACGTGTCCAAAGCTGTCTGATACTAGCCGAATCCATTAATAAATATTTAGGAATCCTTACCATAGGGTTCCGCTCTGGTAAAATGGCTTAATCCCTTTTAAATTTCAATATTTAGAACCACTTGTAGCAGAATAGGCTTGTGAATTATTTGCTATAGAAATTATAATTTATGTGAAAATTTTGTATATGCCTATTATCACTTAATTTGTGGCTAATATGGTTCACTAAAATTTATGATGAAGAATTTGATGACTTTCTGTAATATTAATGTCATCAATGATATATATACTCAATTTGTATTCATACATGTTCTTTATTGAATATATCCATGATAAAGAAATTTCATGAATGATATTTATGAGTACAAATCAATGTGATAAAGTATTTTCATAAAGCATCGAAAAATATGTGAATCGTGGTCTCAAATATCTAATTCACACTCACATTCTTGAAAAATAAATTTATTATTGTATATTGCTATGCTTGCAAAATTAATTTTCACTTATAAAATTTTGAACTCAAAAGGAATTGAGTACCACCATTGGGTTCATCATCTGACCAAAAGACAAAGAACCGTCTACCAAGATCAAAGTCAATGTCCTAATATTCTTTTAGGCAACATATCAGACCCCATTTCTGTTGAATATGTCTTCTCTTTATAATACCAAAAGAACTGTGGTATATTCTGAAAGAACGTTATAGTCTGTACTTTTAGAATTGGTAATACAGTGGAGTGAAATCCGCTTACTTAACTATAAAGAGGGTCACAAATTTTCTTAAAAGATATATTGCACTTTAAAGTACACTTTACTTTCTGTGAAAAGAAAATCACAAAAGATGATACAAAAAAAAAATATATATATATATATATATATATATATAAACTTTTTCACTTCCCCCGCTAATGTTTGGCTTCCTGGGACAAAGAAAATTCCCGAGGTTAATTTTGGTTAATGAAACAGTGGGAAGAACAAAAAAAAAAGGGACATGACATATTAATCCATACGAACATGGTAACACATCACGAAGGATAGTGGTGGCTCTTCCACTAGAAGAAGTTAATGAGGTATTGGTACTCCCAGCAGTCAATGATGATACCATATCAAATTGTGATGCAAGTACAAAGTAGCAACCATCTATATGAGGTATGGAGAATCTAAAGAAAAAATACTCATTATATGAAAGATGAGGACTATCCCTCAAATTTTACCTCACAGTTGTTGATTTCAATGGCAACAAGGACTTTGCTCAATTAATGAATATTTCTGACTTTGATTGATTTATTTATAATTTTTTTATTTTTCAAGAAGGTTATTTAGTCATCATGTTTCATTTTATTTGGTCAGATATTTTGGTCTTAAAGTTAATTAGATCAACAATGATTTTTGAGTTAGATATTTGGTATGAGGCCTTACTTATATTGAAGTTAATTCGTAATAAATTTAAATTTATTCGAAGTGCTGAATTATTTGAATTTTATTATACACATACATTAATATATATGGTTCGGAAATAAAACTATCACGAAGTATAGTGATAGAGTATTGAATGAAAAGTAAATCATTTAACTCAAACTGAAACTCAGCAGAATATGAGATTTCTTAAAAAGGCAAATAATTGCCAAATTATTGATGTCTAACAATACACTTATTAAAATCAAAGAACTTTTATATGCATCAAGAGCTAATCGAACCTTGTTAAATTCTAATAATATTTGTGTCACTATTGTTATTTGTAAACTTACAGTGAGAATGAAATTTTATATTTATCTAATAAATGTGAAAGAAAATACATTTTAGATAAACTAAGAAACCAATCTAGTGAAATGCAACTCACTATTATTTTTTAATCATATGTTCTCACCAATGATGAAATATGTGACGCTGATTTATACAGGCTTTGACATGATGATCCATATTTTGAAGGACTGATATGGACATCCTTCTTCTTTTGTGAGTGAAATTTAAAATGAAATAAAAATTCGATACGATGCATGATATCGGTCATGTTGCTATTTTGTAGCAATCTTTGTTTTCTAAAGTACCAGATACATTATCTACATCTCACTCTGCCTTACAAATATCAAAGGCGCATCACTCATTTTGCAAAGCTTGATCTTTAACAAAAGTAATATTGAGACATGTTTATGCTAAAGATACAAAACTAAATATTTCATTCTTACAAAGGATAAACTATGATATTTGTGGATCAATTCATCCAGAATGCGGACCATTCAAGTAATTTATGGTTCTGGATTATACTTTGACATAATGGTCACATGTCGCTTTGCCCTCCACAATAAATTTTGCATGTAAAACTCTTAGCACAAATTATATGTTTTAGGGCTCACCACCCTGAATACATTATCAAGATCGTTTACATCAAAAGAATTTGATGATTATTGCATATCTATCAGGATCAATGTAAAGCATCCAATACCTCATGTGCTACACAAAATGGTCTCGCAGAGGCCACAATTAAAAAGAAGTAATGATGGTTAAGACATTGGTTATTCGCACCAACATGTCAATCTCTGCTTGGGGTTATGCAATATTGCATGCAATTTTACTTATTCGTTTCAAACCCACTAAATGACCAGCCATTTTATATGTACCAGTTGGTAACTGGATATGAGCCTGACATTTTATATCTACACATATTTGGTTGTGCAATATATGTGCCTATTGCGTACCCACAACGCATTAAAAATGGGTTTCCAGAAATGATTAAGTATTTATGTTGGATATGAATTCCCAACAATTATCCGCACTTTAGAACCTTTGACAGGCGACCTACTTACCGCTAGATTTGCGGATCGTCACTATAATGAGACAGTCTTCCCGTCGTTAGGGGGAGATAAGAAAAATGATTTTCTAAGGAAATGACAGGAAGTAAAGTGTATGTCCCCACGTTGTCTCATTTGATCCCCGAACTTCACAATGTGAAAGTGAAGTAAAATGATTCATATATATTCAGAACATAGCATGTTCGATGTCTGATGCGTTTATTGATACTGCTAAAGTGACTAGATCTTATATACCAGCTGCAAATATGTCTGTAAGGTTAGAAATCTAGAAGTCCTCAATAAGGGGCACAACACCGCTGGAAAGGTGTTGCAACCACACTTGGTGGAGATGTGGTTGAGGCCGTGACTCCCCAAAGGAAATGTGGGAGGTCACCTAGTTCGGTTGACACCTACTTAAAGGAAAAATGGTAGGTGTGGCACAATCTAACACATTGATCATCAATGTGGAGAATACATCTCACGAGATTATCTCTGATTAAACTTATGTCCATGAATCATTACTGGAGGACGCTCCGATGCTTGATATGATTCCAGAGAACGAAAAATCTCTATATGATTATAAGAGTGCATATAAGTCGATGGACAGACTTTGCACGCAGATTGATGATGTATTTATTTATATTGTTGCTCAAAAAAAGTATAGAGCACAACGATATCGAACCACGCTCGGTTGCAGAGTATCAACCAAGAGCATATTGGCCTAATTGAATAAAAGCAATCCAGGTAGAATTTAATTTTCTGACAAAGAGACGGGTATTTGGTCTGGTAGTGCTAGCCCGACCAAGTGTAAAGCCTGTAGGACATAATTGAATCTTTGTCATAAAGCGTAATGAGAAATATAAGGTCTTGATATATAAAAGTTGTCTTATAACGCAAGATTTCTCATTACGCTCTGGATTGAGTATGAGGAGACAAACTCCCGTAATGGACGTCACTTAGTTTCCGAAGGATTGGAGATGCAGCTTATGAATGTGGTTATGACATATCTCTATGGGGATCTTGATTTAGAGATATATAAGTGTCTGATGACATCTATTACCCAAATCAAGTGACTCTAAACCACGGAGCGTGTTTGCAATTAGATTGAAACACTCACTTTATTGATTGAAACAATCAGACGGAGGTGGTATACCCGTCTAAGTGACTACTTGATTGGGATAGGTTATAAGAACGATAAATAGTGACCCTATGCATTTATAAAGAAAATAAGTTTCGGATTTGCAATTATTTATGTTGAAGAATGAACATAATAAGTACTCTTAATTCAATAAGAGGACCATGAGTATTTGAAATCCAGTTTTGAGATAAAGGATCTTGGGAAAACTCAATTTTGTCTAAACTTTATACTAGAATATTGAGTTTGTGGAATACTTATCCACCAGTTTGCATATGTCCTGAAAATGTTCAGGCAAATTAACATGGACAAAATGCATCTGATTAGCACTCTCATGATTGGTCGAAGTTTGGATTTAAGGAAATATCCATCTCGTCTGAAGGAAGATGACGAAGAGCTAGCGGGAGATGAAATTCCCTACTTAAGTGCAACATGTGTATTATTGTACTTAGCTCAATACACTCGACCAAATATTACTTTCTCAATGAACTTGTTATCTAGCTTTCATCCAGGACCAAAGCAATGTCATTGGAATGGTGTCAAGAATGTACTCTGATACTTAAAAGAAACTCATTGACAAGGGTCTAATATTCATTATAGTAAATATTGAAGGGGACCACAAATGATATTGTGGACCTTATGGAAATATTGAAGCTACCCCCCATACCTATACGCCAAATGATGTACTATTTGGATTTGTATATTTTGTATACATACAAAGTGTTACCAAAATGGTTATGGATTTACCATAGAAAACACAACAATATCTTGGAGATCTACTAATCAAACTCTTATAGATACCTCTTCAAGTCATTCAGAGATCACTGTCTTACATGAAGAAGTTTGTAAGTATAATTAGTAGAGGTCTATCATCGATCACACATAATCGAAGAAGCATTTGAGTTATACCACTGAAGAGCCCATATGTATCTATGACGAACATGTTTCTTATGTTCAGTAATGTTCAGTAGCTGAAGTTGAGCTACATCAAAGGTGACAATGTGAAGCATACATCACCGAAGTGTTCTATAATCAGTAACAATAAGTTTTTCCCAAGATTCAAACTCTAAAGTAAATGAGACTGATCTATTTATATAATTATTGTCTAAAACAATATTTGAGAAACATCTTAAAGAATTAAGATGTGTAGATTTCCTGAAATCACTTAATAGATGTACGTATCATGTGAAAGGTGTAGACTTCAGGGGGAATCTCAACATAGGTGCATTGTAAATCTTCGATCAAGATTTATTTCTCATTTGATTTTTGCTACTTGTCAAGTTTTAGCGAAACAGCATTCAAGCACCATCCACACTTTTGATTCGGCACAAGGGGGAGTATTGAAGGAAAATATATTAGTGTGCCTTCATCAACAAGTAACTGATGGAGGACAATATGATCATTTCATTATATTCTATGTACTCATCTAAAACCCTAGATTGTAACCTATATAAAGGGAACTCATACACAACAAATAGTGAATTATCTCCTGACTTGGTATGCCCCCAGACGTAGTCATTCATGACGAACTGGGTCAACAAATCTGTGTTGTTCTATTCTTCTCTCTATTTCTCAATATCCTAAAACATAAAGTGAATATTATTGGGAAGAGTAATAATAAATTTTATAGGTATTGTAGGTGTGGATGAACATCTCTAACTCGAATGAGACAGGGCCTGAACGTCCTAATCACATTCGGGTGAATCCCAAAACAATCACAACCTTAATATTCATAAAATTCAAAATCTAATAATGGGGTGTTCTCCATATAATTCAACAACAAAACAGAATTAGAAGCAGCATCTAACAATGGAAATAGCTGTAGAAGATACCACAATATGTTTGGCATTGAAGAAAGATCCATAAACACATCTAAATGAAGGTTTTTTTTACCATTAGAAGTTTCAAAGATCAGAATGCCAAGTTTCATAAAAAATTACCATAGCTTCGGGGAGGCTCTAGGAAGCGATTTAAACTTTTCTAAAGGGTCTTGCAGTTTCTCCGATGTAAATTGAAAAGGAAGTCTTTTAATTGGAACACCGAAGGACCAACTTTCTTCCTTGGTTGGTTTGAATGATTTTTGTGTAGAAATCACAAGTTTATGTAATCTTGTAGCACTCATCAGCAGAAACTTTACCATTTCGAGAACATAAGGCTCATTCACTTAGCCATATATCATAATTGTTTCAAGGCAGGGAAAGGTAGCCTCCTGTGAGTCCCAGTACTTGTCTATATCAAACTCATACGCCTCCATCCACTTTACCTCTGGTTTCTACACAAAACAAAAAAAAAAAAAAAAAAAAATCATCATTGATTGGATTCATATAGTTTTACCATTTAATTTTCTAAACTGAAGCATTTCAATACCTTGAAATACGTATCTGCCCAATAAGTGCTAGGATAAATATGCACGGTCAATGTCTCCAGAGATTGAGAGTTTCTCAAAAGCAAAGAAAGTCCCGGATGATGCCATTTTGTTAAGCTAAGTTTCAGTATTAAGTGCTTCCACTCGAACTATGGGCAATGCAGATTCGCAAAGTTCCATATGGTGAACACCTGATTAAAAAGCGTAAAGATATTAATGAACTATATAACTTCAAACTTCCAAATAAAAGATGCCATCAAGTTAAGAGCACGTGTATGTGTCACAATACCAATGTATTCAGATATCGTTGAAAGTGTTGTTTGGAAGAACTGTGTTTCGTTGAGTTGCTAGCAGCAAGTAGTTTGGCTTGAACTAGGGTTGCAAAAAGCAAAATTAAAAAGATTTAGATAAATCTAAATATTGAGCAGTTAAACAATTGAATCTCGAACAAAAATGCAGCTATTAGATATGTGATAAACATTGATAGTACCAACTACCAAATGCCGGACCATTTCTTTTTAATATGAGTTCTAGGTAGTTGCTCCTCTTAATAACACAATGGGTATGTAAGTGCTACTTTTAGTTCTAAAAGAAATAAAGATTTCAGATGTCACACACAGAAGATGGAGAGAACCATTAAAGCATTTTTGAAGTAAGGACCAAAATGGAATTCCAATTAATTAAATGCAATAAACATACCAGCATGGACTGAAAGTCTTGCACTGGCTAAATTTCTGCACAAGACGGCGGATGCAACGGTACTGTCTCTGCTTACAACTAAATCCATGAAGATAACACATAAGGACATGATACAAATAAAAAGCTACGTTCCCTATCGGCCAGGGTAAGCATCACTTTCTTCAAGTTTGGATTTTTGCAAACCAACTCTTTCAAGCCATAACAGTCAATGAGGGACAACCAACTAATAATTTTCTCATTATCTCATCATTTAATGTAACCTCATCTAGAGATAACGACTTCAAATCTATTGTCGTGCAAAATATAATGCAAATAGCAGTCAACTTCAGATGTGTTATATAATTACTACTCGGGCAAATCCACGTACGCCATATACCTTAAGTTGAGATCCAAAACCTTAACTTTCCTGCCTATGGCATACCGAATAAATTTCTCGAGTAAATCTGATGTACCTTTCTCAAATTCCAATAAATCTTCATTACCATCATCAAGTCTAATGTCCTTCAAATGAGTGGTGGAAAACTCACATTTGAGACACAGTTTATCTAGCACACTGCTAATATGAAGATTCAAAACATGACGAATAAAATTCACAAAGCTCTCATTATGATCGGGATCCGATATCATCAAAATCAAGAACCTTGATACTACGCCAGAGGTTACCAAATCTTGGGTGTTAATAGCATCCTTTATCGGCAGAATGTGCACAAGGATCTCGTCTGGTAAGTCACTAACAAAGTCCTTACTCATTGCTTATGCCCATGATAACAATGTAAAGAGTAAACAAAAATCAGCAGTTACAGCCCTGAGTCCTGAACCTAGCAAAAGAATTAAATGTAACCAGCCTTAGGAAATATTTAAACACAGATATTTAATTCTTGATATATTTGAAGTAGAAATACAAGGAAAGTCAGCCTAAAGTCCCAGTAGTTCTATACAAATGTAAAATGTAGTAGTAGGAACGAAACAGGAAAGGTTACCACATTATCTGCACTCATTACAGATTAACGCTCACAATTATCGGTAAAACCACACATATTAAGCAAGGAAAATGATTCGTGACACCAATTTTGTTGGTTAAAAAAGAGGATTAACGTAGCTTTTTATGGACTCATACTGCGACCTGGTTCATGTTATTTATAAGAATAATTGGATTGGGGATTTTCTCTCAACAAAATTTGGGACATGCAAATGTTAGCAAGTGAGATTAACAAGCGACGCCAGATTCCTCCCTACCCTATTTCAACAATTTCTTTAAATTTAGTAATAAAAACTTTCACCAGTATACAGAAAAGAAAAAAAAAATGTAAGCAGAGTATATCAAATTAAAGTAATGGTAGTAGTTTACATGGAAAACACAGACATTCGTCGGTTCAGTTGGTCGTCGCCAGACGTGGTAAATTGGTAATGGAGAAAGGAAAGACTTGAAAGTCTTGTCTAGTGTAGGAACAGGGCAAACCAAATCCCCCTTGTGATTCAAAAATCTAGCACTTCCCATCCCATCAAGTGGTGTTTAGCCGATGTTTGTTTAAATAGTACTTCCTCTTCCTACCTTTTTAGGTTGTCCCACGTCTTTTTTCAAGCTCTTAAAAAAAAAAAAAAAATACATATTTACAAAAGTCAATAAAATACATTTTTTTTTATTTTATTATTTAACTTCACACCCACATATTTCATTTTTCTTAAAATTTGTATATTCACAAAAGTTAATAAAACACATTTTTTTTTTATTTTTTTATTTAACTTTACACCCACATACTTCATTTTTCTTAAAAATTATGAAATATCCGGTACGGAGTATATTTTTATATAATTGGTTATATTTAAACTTGAAAGGATATATTCCCACTATATATATTTAATTGTGGTTGAAAATGCATAATTCGTGTGCACCAATATTTTAAAAAATAATTTTTTTTTTCTCCACTCTGTTCTATACCAATCTGATCTGATCCGTTTGTAATCGAAAATCCGTTTTAATCTATACCCAAAAAATAAAATATTTGTATCATACCGAAATTCTGGTACGGAAACGGACACTCAATTTTTAAAATAACTGAACATCGGTATGAATACACATACTTTTAAATTTTCATTTTGATCCTTACGGATCACCAAAGTATGAGAATCATATAATGGGTGTTGTTTATGATCGTACCTGAATTAAACACGTTTACAACATATCAACAATGAACTAAGTCTAATTGAGAGGCCTACTATTGAACAGTCGAATTGGTTGCGGATCAGTAGTTTCTTGAATTGGATACCGAGTTATAAAAAAAAAAAAAAAAAAAAATCAATGAACTAAGCTAAGTTGTGTAACAAAGGTAAGAAAACATTTCCAAATATTTCAAGAATTTAGAAAACATCGAGAAAATCTCTACTTGATATATGGGTCTATACCATATATCAGTTCTACATCAACACCACATTCAAAACAAAATTAGCAGCAGCAATAACTACAGTGATAGCTACAAAAGATGTCACTACTGCTCATAGTATGTTTGGCACAGACAAAAGATCAATAAACAGATTGAATGAACTTTTTTCCTACGGAATACCAAAAGACAAGTTTCATGTGAAATATGTTACAGCATCAGGGGAGGCTCTAGGGAGTGATTTAAACTTTCCTGAAAGCTCTTGCAGTTGCTCTGATGTAAAATGAAACGGAAGCTTATCAATTGGAATAATGAAGCACATAAATTCTTCTCTTGACGGTTTGAAAGTAGTTTGGGTAGAAATCACAAGTTTTTGTAAACTCGTAGCACTCCTCAGCAAGAACTTAACCATTTCGAGTACATATGGCTCATCCACATAGCCGTATATCATAATTGTTTTAAGGCTGGGAAAGGAAGCCTCCTGTGAGTCCCAGAACTTGTCCATATCAAACTCATATGCCTCCATCCACTTTGTCTCTGGTGTCTAGCAGATCACACAAAACAAAAGTATCATTGATTGGATTGTGTATATCCACTGTTTTATGACTGAAGCATTTCAATACCTTGAAAAATTTATCAGCCCAGAGCTTGCTGGGGTAAATATGCATGGTCAAAGTCTCCAGAGATTGAGAATTTCTCAAAAGCAAAGAAAGTCCAGGATGGTGCCATTTTGACAGGCTAAGTTTGAGTATTAAGTTCTTCCACTCAAATGATGGGCAAGGCTCTTTCGTGAGGTTCCATATTGTGAACACCTGATCATAAAGTGAAAAGATATTAATGAAATACTTGACATCAATCTGACAAGTAAAACACGTGACCGAAAGGTCATGCGTTCGAGTCATCCTTTGTCCGATAAAAAAAAAATATAACTGAACAACAATCTATTTTTGTAAAGAAAGGCTCTGCAGTCCTCTTATTTCATCAAGTTAAGAACACTTGAAAGTCCCCGTCAACAACAATATATTTAGAGATAGTTGGAAGTATTGTTTAGATGAAGCTAGTTTCTATGCAGTTACTTAATTTGGCTTTGACTAGGGAGTGGGAATTATAAGATGTGTAGACAGCTCCAGCAGCGTATGTTTTACCACTTCTGCACTGTCATACTGAGCAGGTTTAATATTTAATAAATATAGCTATAAGAAAAGCAATAAATAAGATCAAGAGAATGAGTAAAGCATCAATGAAGTAATTAAGGGCAAATTGACATTCATATTTCCATGGCATGAAAAACATGAGCAAAGAAATTAGATTATCTTAACATACCAGAACAGTCATTGTACATGGATGGAATGTCTTGCACTTTCTAACTACCTCCAGAAGCCAGCAAATGTCAAGATATTTTTTCTGCTCGCACCTAAAGCTGTAACTATAACAGATGAAGCCCATACTAGACATGCACGTCGTATCCAACCATGTATTTCCAATGATAACACGAGGGCATGCTATAAAGAAATCCATGCCTTCATTAGCCACGTAACCATCAGTTTCTTTAAGTTGGGGATTTTGCAAAACAATACTTTCAATCCATAACAGTGAATAAGGGACAGATCTTCAAGAAAAGGGCAACCAACAAGAACTTTTCCCATTATATCATCATTTATCGAAACCTCATCTAGCACCAGGACTTTCAAAGACTTCAAATCTATCGTCGTGCAAGACATAATGTCAAAAGCAGCAAGCTTCAGATGTGTTAAGTAATTACTACTCAAAACATCGGGTAGATCACAACTATACTGGGGATCGAAAACTGGCGGGGCTTGCTTTAAGCTGAGATCCAAAACCTTGACTTTCCTGCTTATGGCATACCGAATCAACTTCTCAAGTTGATCTGATGTACCTTTCTCCCATTCCAATTCATCCTCATTTGTATCATCAAGTTCCAAGGTCTTCATAGAATAGGTAAAAAAGTCAAATTTGAGACATAGTTTTTCTAGCACATTGCTGTCATGAAGATTTAGTACATGACGAATTAAATCTACAAAGTCCTCGTCATGATAAGGGCGGAAATCATCCTCAAACTTATGGTAGTTGTCTTCGAAATCAAGAACTTGGATTCTACGCCAGAGGTTACCAAATCTTCGAAGAAGGACAGTGTTAATAGCATCTTTTATTGGCAGAAACGAGAGAATGTGCACAAGGATCTCGTCCGGTAGGTCACTAACAAAGTCCTTGCTCTCATCAGAAGTCCCTGCCCTCTTTGAACTACAGCCAACCACTTTGCAGTCATTATTGCTTATGTCCATGATAACAATGGATAGAGTAAACAAATATCAGCAGTTACTGCCCTGAGGCCTGAAAAAATTAAATGTAACAAGCACTAAGAAATCGGTAATAATGCATCAACCATCAGTAAAACACCTAGGTATAGATATATACTTTTTGATATATTGAAATACAAGAAAAGCCAGCCCAAAGTCACAGTTATTCACTGATGTAAAATGTAATAGGAATGTAACACGAGAAAGGTTACGATTTTTTCTGCACGCTATACATATTAAAGCACACAATTATTGGTAAAACTACAATTATTGTTAAGCAAGGAACATAAATCGTGGTAAAGGCAAGAAACACACCAATTTTGTTGGTTAAAAAAGGAATAAAGTAGCTGTTTATGGAATGTATCGTAAGATAGCCTCGTACTACGAGTTGTTAAATGTTATGCATAAACCCAACGCTGTAAGAATAAGTGGGGGGTTTTCTCTCAAGAAATTTTGGAACAAGCAAGTGTGGTTATGAGACTCAAGTTTGGATTATTTCTAACAAGCGATACGCCAGGTTCCTAATGCTATTCCTCCCCGATTCAACTATTTAATTTAGTAAAAACACAGCTAAACCTTGATAGTTAAGACTTTCACCAGCATTTTTTGTTGAAATTAGAAATGGGCTTAAATATGGCAAAATCTATATAATGAGTAGAGTATACAGAATAAAATAAAATGTTGGCATTGAAGTAATGGTAAGAGTAGTGTACAGAGGCATTCATCGGTTCAGATGGAGAAACCAGGCATCTTCGTCGTCCTCCTCCTTCTCCGCTTCGAAGCGACGTAGTAACTGACAAAGGAAATACTTGAGCTCGCTCTCTAGTCTAGGAACGAACAAGGGAAGGCAAACAAAATCCCCATTTTGATTCAGAAATCTTGCACCGTCCCATCAAGTGTGCGACGTAGCTCCAGTTTTAACTTTTGTAAGGGTGTTTCGATAATAGTGCACAAGTATATATATATATATTTTTTTTGGGTAAAGATAAACATCCAGAATCTGGATGTCCAGAATGGCATTTTTCGGCATTTTTAATTTAATTAATTAAGGTTAATTAACTTAATGACTATACTACCCTTATGCAATTTGGCTCCAAGGTTGATACATTTTGGCGCCAAAAATATCATCATTTCCCTCCAAAATATTTTCCCTCCAAAACACTTTCTCTCCAAAATATGCATGCAATCATTACATATAGGCATGCAAGATATCTCATTTCCCAATAAAAAAACTATTTTTTGTCATCATCTTCTAGTATAGAAAATAAGCATTATTACCATAACACACATTAATCCCTATTTCAAATTTAATTAAGAAATTAGGGTTTATGTATTCTTTTTTATTTATAATTTTGTCCGTTTTAATTTAATTAAAACATTATCATCACTACACATTAAACTCTACCTATTCCAAATATAAATAACAAATTTTCGAAATAAATTAGGGTTTATGATTTTCGATTTTATTTATAATTTAGTCTGTTTTAATTTAATTGAAAAAATAACATCATTATACAATAAAGCCTACATATTTCAAAGTTTAATAACAATTATTGATTAAGATTATTTTCAGAATTATCTCCTAAGTTTCGGAATTATCTCCTAACTTTCGGAATTATCTCCTAATTTTTTACAATTATTGATTAAGATTATTTTCAGAATTATCTCCTAATTTTTTACAATTATTTTCGGAATTTTTTTAACAGCAAATTCGAAATATATTCTAATTAATAATAATTGTATTACTCACTTGTGCATATTGGTATTACTATAAGTGCGTATTGGTAATACTATTATTTCAAAATGTTTTCTAATTTTTTACAATTATTTCGAATTTTTTTAATAGTTAATTCGAAAGGTCTTCTAATTGTTAAGAATTAAATATAATTCGAATGATTAAAATGTGTGAAAATAATAATTGTATTACTTACCATCACTATTGGTAACACTATCAATGTGTATTTGTAATACTAATACTACCCTCAACCCTAAACCCTCAACCCTAAACCCTCAACCCTAAACCCTTACCCTTGCTATTGTTACTAATAATGTGTGTTAGTATTAGTTTTTTGCTATAAAATTAAATTGTTATCACTTAATTTAATTTCTAATAAATTAATTTTTATGAATAAAAGTATTAGTAAAAGCACTCTCACATAATATATGTCTTCTAATTAATTAAAAAAAATTGGTATTACTACTAGAGACTCGATAATAACACCCTAAACTCTAATCACTCATGGAAAATCCTTACCGTAAGCTCTAATTCGAATGATAAAAATGGAAATTGTTGAGATTTGATCGAGAGTGGACTCGTAATGTTAGAAAACAATAATTTTATTACTTACCATCACTATTGTATTACTTTACATCAATTATTTCGAAATATCTTATAATTTATAAAAATTATATCATATATGGGAGATTTTGTAACAATTATTTCGAAATGTCTTCTAATTGTTAAGAATTAAATATAATTCGAATTATTAAAATGTGTGAAAATAATAATTGTATTACTTACCATCACTATTGGTAACACTATCAATGTGTATTTGTAATACTAATACTACCCTCAACCCTAAACCCTCAACCCTAAACCCTCTACCCTAAACCCTCAACCCTAAACCCTCAACCCTTACCCTTGCTAGTGTTACTAATAATGTGTGTTAGTATTAGTTTTTTGCTATAAAATTAAATTGTTATCACTTAATTTAATTTCTAATAAATTAATTTTTATGAATAAAAGTATTAGTAAAAGCACTCTCACATAATATATGACTTCTAATTAATAAAAAAAAATTGGTATTACTACTAGAGACTCGATAATAACACCCTAAACTCTAATCACTCATGAAAAATCCTTACCGTAAGCCCTAATTCGAATGATAAAAATGGAAATTGTTGAAATTTAATTGAGAGTGGACTCGTAATGTTAGAAAACAATAATTGTATTACTTACCATCACTATTGTATCACTTTACATCAATTATTTCGAAACATCTTCTAATTTATAAAAATTATATCATATATGGGAGATTTTGTAACAATTATTTCGAAATGTCTTCTAATTGTTAAGAATTAAATATAATTCGAATTATTAAAATGTGTGAAAATAATAATTGTATTACTTTCCATCACTATTGGTAACACTATCAATGTGTATTTGTAATACTAATATTACCCTCAACCATAAACCCTAAACCCTCAACCCTAAACCCTCAACCCTAAACCCTTACCCTTGCTAGTGTTACTAATAATGTGTGTTAGTATTAGTTTTTTGCTATAAAATTAAATTGTTATCACTTAATTTAATTTCTAATAAATTAATTTTTATGAATAAAAGTATTAGTAAAAGCACTCTTGATTAGGCGTGAAATTGTCATGATTCGTAGCTAGAAACGCCCTAGTTTTGGTCGAGTTTATAGAGTATTTAGAGTCAATTGAGCATTATTTCTATACATTGATAAATTTGTCTCTTTGATGCTCATAGGTGAATAGAGGACGAAAAACGGAGTTCGTAGGACTTTGAATCGACTCAAACGGATGCCCGGATGAGAAGATATTGAAGAAATACGATTGGTATTAGTGCGGACGAGGAAAAGTATCATTTCGGAGGATTGGAGATCACTCGAGCGCCTTACTCGAGCGCGCAAACATACAGAACCATTCTTGCGCTCGAGCAGCTCGAGCGCCACCGCTCGAGCGAATCACTCGAGCGCCCAAAAGTAACAGTGTCATTTCAGCGCTCGAGCAGCTCGAGCGCGACCGCTCGAGCGAATGCACCATTCGAGCTACACTGCTCGAGCGGGACCGCTCGAGCGTTTTGCTCGAGCGCCCCTATACTTTTGCCTCCGGATTCGTATTTTCGGCCCGTTAACTCCCGTTTCGACCCGTGCCTATATATATCTCGTCCAAACACGTTTTGAAGAGATCCCCGACTTTAGAAATAATTTTAGACTTAGTTTTTGGAGAGGAAGAAGAAGAACAAGCTTTATTTTACGTTTTGTTGAGGTTTTTCATACGAATTCTAGTTTCTTTTAAATTCTTAGTTTCTTTTCATTAGTTCGTTACTTTGAACACGTTTAAATTTCGTTTTTATCAATTCAATTTCAGTTCTTCGTATTTATTTTCTTTTAAAACCCTAGTTCATGTTTCTTATTTTCTTCGTTCAATTCAATATGTTTATGTTCGTTGTTTCTTTAATTGCTTTTAGTTTTGTTAAAACCATGTCCGGCTAAAACCCTTGCATGCTTAGGTTAGGATGAACTCGTAGAAGTAGGATGTGGGTACGTAATTAAGGTAATTCGTGACGTTAGTTTTAATTCTCTTAATTAATGAATTCTTATAATTAATCTGAACTCCACCTTTAAATTTAGTACGAAAGTGTTAGAGAGAGGACGACCGCATCACTCGATAACAATTAGTAGTCTTAACGAGAGGGTTTAGAAAAGGTTAATTCATCTACCGGTTTAGCGAAGGAGGACGACCGCATCACCTTAGTTAAATTAGGGTCTCATTAATTGAGCACAATCCATTAACTTGTTAGTGGATTAGTGAAGTCGAGTGTTAGGGTAAAGTATTAGGGTTTAGAATCTTGAGCTTTCACCTTGCATTCTTTTACTTAGGTTAATTCTTGTTTGTCACGGTTATTTTGATTATGTACCTGCTCCGTTAGTATACGTAGGGATTCCTAACCTGAGCATCATAAACACCAAGATCAAACATGGATGTGCACTCAACGATGTGTTTCACTCCCTTACAAGTGTATAACAGTGTTTAAGGGACTCACTCAATCAATCAATCACACATATTGGCAGCCATAGGCTTGTAAGCACTCTCAACTCCGACCACATTCTAGAAATCAATGCCGAATCACAAAGGACTTTTCTCAAGGTTGTAATGTAGGCTCTTTGGACAGGTGGGATAACAATATGGGGTAAGTGACTCAAGTGAATGGAGAATAGAAAAATCAACTTTGGCACTTTGAGATTAGGAACAGAATCACTTCAAATATATTCAATCAACACTTTTTCAATTCCACTTCTCTCAACACTTCAATTTTTTTCTTTCTCACTCTCTTTTTCAATCACTTCACTTTTTTTCTTTTTCGCACAAACACATGAGCTCATTTTTTTCTTTTTGCTCATTCTCAATTTTTTTTCTTTCCCACAACTCAAATTTCATTCACACCCTTATTTTATCACCACTCAACCATCAATAACTCTCCTTTTTCAACTCAAATCAATCCCTTCACATTCACACTTTCCTATTCTCCACGTATTTTATCGAGCGCGCACGTATTTTCGCCTCCGGATGCGTATTTTCGGCCCATTAACTCCCGTTTCGACCCGGTGCCTATATATACCTCTTCCAAACACGTTTTGAAGGATCCCCAACTTTAGAAATCACTTTTAGACTTAGTTTTTGAAGAGGAGAAGAACGAGCAAGCTTTATTTTACGTTTTGTTGAGGTTTTTCATACGAATTCTAGTTTCTTTTCAATTCTTAGTTTCTTTTCATTAGTTCGTTACTTTGAACACGTTTAAATTTCGTTTTTATCAATTCAATTTCAGTTCTTCGTATTTATTTTCTTTTAAAACCCTAGTTCATGTTTCTTATTTTCTTCGTTCAATTCAATATGTTTATGTTCGTTGTTTCTTTAATTGCTTTTAGTTTTGTTAAAACCATGTCCGGCTAAAACCCTTGCATGCTTGGGTTAGGATGAACTCGTAGAAGTAGGTTGTGGGTACGTAATTAGAGTAATTCGTGACGTTAGTTTTAATTCTCTTAATTAATGAATTCATATAATTAATCTTAACTCTACCTTTGAATTTCGTACGAAAGTGTTAGAGAGAGGACGACCGCATCACTCAATAACAATTAGTAGTCTTAACGAGAAGGTTTAGGAAAGGTTAATTCATTTACCGGTTTAGCGAAGGAGGACGACCGCATCACCTTAGTTAAATTAGGGTCTCATTAATTGAGCACAATCCATTAACTTGTTAGTGGATTAGTGAAGTCGAGTGTTAGGGTAAAGTATTAGGTGGTTGATTAGGCGTGAAATTGTCATGATTCGTAGCTAGAAACGCCCTAGTTTTGGTCGAGTTTATAGAGTATTTAGAGTCAATTGAGCATTATTTCTATACATTGATAAATTTGTCTCTTTGATGCTCATAGGTGAATAGAGGACGAAAAACGGAGTTCGTAGGACTTTGAATCGACTCAAACGGATGCCCGGATGAGAAGATATTGAAGAAATACGATTGGTATTAGTGCGGACGAGGAAAAGTATCATTTCGGAGGATTGGAGATCACTCGAGCGCCTTACTCGAGCGCGCAAACATACAGAACCATTCTTGCGCTCGAGCAGCTCGAGCGCCACCGCTCGAGCGAATCACTCGAGCGCCCAAAAGTAACAGTGTCATTTCAGCGCTCGAGCAGCTCGAGCGCGACCGCTCGAGCGAATGCACCATTCGAGCTACACTGCTCGAGCGGGACCGCTCGAGCGTTTTGCTCGAGCGCCCCTATACTTTTGCCTCCGGATTCGTATTTTCGGCCCGTTAACTCCCGTTTCGACCCGTGCCTATATATATCTCGTCCAAACACGTTTTGAAGAGATCCCCGACTTTAGAAATAATTTTAGACTTAGTTTTTGGAGAGGAAGAAGAAGAACAAGCTTTATTTTACGTTTTGTTGAGGTTTTTCATACGAATTCTAGTTTCTTTTAAATTCTTAGTTTCTTTTCATTAGTTCGTTACTTTGAACACGTTTAAATTTCGTTTTTATCAATTCAATTTCAGTTCTTCGTATTTATTTTCTTTTAAAACCCTAGTTCATGTTTCTTATTTTCTTCGTTCAATTCAATATGTTTATGTTCGTTGTTTCTTTAATTGCTTTTAGTTTTGTTAAAACCATGTCCGGCTAAAACCCTTGCATGCTTAGGTTAGGATGAACTCGTAGAAGTAGGATGTGGGTACGTAATTAAGGTAATTCGTGACGTTAGTTTTAATTCTCTTAATTAATGAATTCTTATAATTAATCTGAACTCCACCTTTAAATTTAGTACGAAAGTGTTAGAGAGAGGACGACCGCATCACTCGATAACAATTAGTAGTCTTAACGAGAGGGTTTAGAAAAGGTTAATTCATCTACCGGTTTAGCGAAGGAGGACGACCGCATCACCTTAGTTAAATTAGGGTCTCATTAATTGAGCACAATCCATTAACTTGTTAGTGGATTAGTGAAGTCGAGTGTTAGGGTAAAGTATTATGGTTTAGAATCTTGAGCTTTCACCTTGCATTCTTTTACTTAGGTTAATTCTTGTTTGTCACGGTTATTTTGATTATGTACCTGCTCCGTTAGTATACGTAGGGATTCCTAACCTGAGCATCATAAACACCAAGATCAAACATGGATGTGCACTCAACGATGTGTTTCACTCCCTTACAAGTGTATAACAGTGTTTAAGGGACTCACTCAATCAATCAATCACACATATTGGCAGCCATAGGCTTGTAAGCACTCTCAACTCCGACCACATTCTAGAAATCAATGCCGAATCACAAAGGACTTTTCTCAAGGTTGTAATGTAGGCTCTTTGGACAGGTGGGATAACAATATGGGGTAAGTGACTCAAGTGAATGGAGAATAGAAAAATCAACTTTGGCACTTTGAGATTAGGAACAGAATCACTTCAAATATATTCAATCAACACTTTTTCAATTCCACTTCTCTCAACACTTCAATTTTTTTCTTTCTCACTCTCTTTTTCAATCACTTCACTTTTTTTCTTTTTCGCACAAACACATGAGCTCATTTTTTTCTTTTTGCTCATTCTCAATTTTTTTTCTTTCCCACAACTCAAATTTCATTCACACCCTTATTTTATCACCACTCAACCATCAATAACTCTCCTTTTTCAACTCAAATCAATCCCTTCACATTCACACTTTCCTATTCTCCACGTATTTTATCGAGCGCGCACGTATTTTCGCCTCCGGATGCGTATTTTCGGCCCATTAACTCCCGTTTCGACCCGGTGCCTATATATACCTCTTCCAAACACGTTTTGAAGGATCCCCAACTTTAGAAATCACTTTTAGACTTAGTTTTTGAAGAGGAGAAGAACGAGCAAGCTTTATTTTACGTTTTGTTGAGGTTTTTCATACGAATTCTAGTTTCTTTTCAATTCTTAGTTTCTTTTCATTAGTTCGTTACTTTGAACACGTTTAAATTTCGTTTTTATCAATTCAATTTCAGTTCTTCGTATTTATTTTCTTTTAAAACCCTAGTTCATGTTTCTTATTTTCTTCGTTCAATTCAATATGTTTATGTTCGTTGTTTCTTTAATTGCTTTTAGTTTTGTTAAAACCATGTCCGGCTAAAACCCTTGCATGCTTGGGTTAGGATGAACTCGTAGAAGTAGGTTGTGGGTACGTAATTAGAGTAATTCGTGACGTTAGTTTTAATTCTCTTAATTAATGAATTCATATAATTAATCTTAACTCTACCTTTGAATTTCGTACGAAAGTGTTAGAGAGAGGACGACCGCATCACTCAATAACAATTAGTAGTCTTAACGAGAAGGTTTAGGAAAGGTTAATTCATTTACCGGTTTAGCGAAGGAGGACGACCGCATCACCTTAGTTAAATTAGGGTCTCATTAATTGAGCACAATCCATTAACTTGTTAGTGGATTAGTGAAGTCGAGTGTTAGGGTAAAGTATTAGGTGGTTGATTAGGCGTGAAATTGTCATGATTCGTAGCTAGAAACGCCCTAGTTTTGGTCGAGTTTATAGAGTATTTAGAGTCAATTGAGCATTATTTCTATACATTGATAAATTTGTCTCTTTGATGCTCATAGGTGAATAGAGGACGAAAAACGGAGTTCGTAGGACTTTGAATCGACTCAAACGGATGCCCGGATGAGAAGATATTGAAGAAATACGATTGGTATTAGTGCGGACGAGGAAAAGTATCATTTCGGAGGATTGGAGATCACTCGAGCGCCTTACTCGAGCGCGCAAACATACAGAACCATTCTTGCGCTCGAGCAGCTCGAGCGCCACCGCTCGAGCGAATCACTCGAGCGCCCAAAAGTAACAGTGTCATTTCAGCGCTCGAGCAGCTCGAGCGCGACCGCTCGAGCGAATGCACCATTCGAGCTACACTGCTCGAGCGGGACCGCTCGAGCGTTTTGCTCGAGCGCCCCTATACTTTTGCCTCCGGATTCGTATTTTCGGCCCGTTAACTCCCGTTTCGACCCGTGCCTATATATATCTCGTCCAAACACGTTTTGAAGAGATCCCCGACTTTAGAAATAATTTTAGACTTAGTTTTTGGAGAGGAAGAAGAAGAACAAGCTTTATTTTACGTTTTGTTGAGGTTTTTCATACGAATTCTAGTTTCTTTTAAATTCTTAGTTTCTTTTCATTAGTTCGTTACTTTGAACACGTTTAAATTTCGTTTTTATCAATTCAATTTCAGTTCTTCGTATTTATTTTCTTTTAAAACCCTAGTTCATGTTTCTTATTTTCTTCGTTCAATTCAATATGTTTATGTTCGTTGTTTCTTTAATTGCTTTTAGTTTTGTTAAAACCATGTCCGGCTAAAACCCTTGCATGCTTAGGTTAGGATGAACTCGTAGAAGTAGGATGTGGGTACGTAATTAAGGTAATTCGTGACGTTAGTTTTAATTCTCTTAATTAATGAATTCTTATAATTAATCTGAACTCCACCTTTAAATTTAGTACGAAAGTGTTAGAGAGAGGACGACCGCATCACTCGATAACAATTAGTAGTCTTAACGAGAGGGTTTAGAAAAGGTTAATTCATCTACCGGTTTAGCGAAGGAGGACGACCGCATCACCTTAGTTAAATTAGGGTCTCATTAATTGAGCACAATCCATTAACTTGTTAGTGGATTAGTGAAGTCGAGTGTTAGGGTAAAGTATTAGGGTTTAGAATCTTGAGCTTTCACCTTGCATTCTTTTACTTAGGTTAATTCTTGTTTGTCACGGTTATTTTGATTATGTACCTGCTCCGTTAGTATACGTAGGGATTCCTAACCTGAGCATCATAAACACCAAGATCAAACATGGATGTGCACTCAACGATGTGTTTCACTCCCTTACAAGTGTATAACAGTGTTTAAGGGACTCACTCAATCAATCAATCACACATATTGGCAGCCATAGGCTTGTAAGCACTCTCAACTCCGACCACATTCTAGAAATCAATGCCGAATCACAAAGGACTTTTCTCAAGGTTGTAATGTAGGCTCTTTGGACAGGTGGGATAACAATATGGGGTAAGTGACTCAAGTGAATGGAGAATAGAAAAATCAACTTTGGCACTTTGAGATTAGGAACAGAATCACTTCAAATATATTCAATCAACACTTTTTCAATTCCACTTCTCTCAACACTTCAATTTTTTTCTTTCTCACTCTCTTTTTCAATCACTTCACTTTTTTTCTTTTTCGCACAAACACATGAGCTCATTTTTTTCTTTTTGCTCATTCTCAATTTTTTTTCTTTCCCACAACTCAAATTTCATTCACACCCTTATTTTATCACCACTCAACCATCAATAACTCTCCTTTTTCAACTCAAATCAATCCCTTCACATTCACACTTTCCTATTCTCCACGTATTTTATCGAGCGCGCACGTATTTTCGCCTCCGGATGCGTATTTTCGGCCCATTAACTCCCGTTTCGACCCGGTGCCTATATATACCTCTTCCAAACACGTTTTGAAGGATCCCCAACTTTAGAAATCACTTTTAGACTTAGTTTTTGAAGAGGAGAAGAACGAGCAAGCTTTATTTTACGTTTTGTTGAGGTTTTTCATACGAATTCTAGTTTCTTTTCAATTCTTAGTTTCTTTTCATTAGTTCGTTACTTTGAACACGTTTAAATTTCGTTTTTATCAATTCAATTTCAGTTCTTCGTATTTATTTTCTTTTAAAACCCTAGTTCATGTTTCTTATTTTCTTCGTTCAATTCAATATGTTTATGTTCGTTGTTTCTTTAATTGCTTTTAGTTTTGTTAAAACCATGTCCGGCTAAAACCCTTGCATGCTTGGGTTAGGATGAACTCGTAGAAGTAGGTTGTGGGTACGTAATTAGAGTAATTCGTGACGTTAGTTTTAATTCTCTTAATTAATGAATTCATATAATTAATCTTAACTCTACCTTTGAATTTCGTACGAAAGTGTTAGAGAGAGGACGACCGCATCACTCAATAACAATTAGTAGTCTTAACGAGAAGGTTTAGGAAAGGTTAATTCATTTACCGGTTTAGCGAAGGAGGACGACCGCATCACCTTAGTTAAATTAGGGTCTCATTAATTGAGCACAATCCATTAACTTGTTAGTGGATTAGTGAAGTCGAGTGTTAGGGTAAAGTATTAGGTGGTTGATTAGGCGTGAAATTGTCATGATTCGTAGCTAGAAACGCCCTAGTTTTGGTCGAGTTTATAGAGTATTTAGAGTCAATTGAGCATTATTTCTATACATTGATAAATTTGTCTCTTTGATGCTCATAGGTGAATAGAGGACGAAAAACGGAGTTCGTAGGACTTTGAATCGACTCAAACGGATGCCCGGATGAGAAGATATTGAAGAAATACGATTAGTATTAGTGCGGACGAGGAAAAGTATCATTTCGGAGGATTGGAGATCACTCGAGCGCCTTACTCGAGCGCGCAAACATACAGAACCATTCTTGCGCTCGAGCAGCTCGAGCGCCACCGCTCGAGCGAATCACTCGAGCGCCCAAAAGTAACAGTGTCATTTCAGCGCTCGAGCAGCTCGAGCGCGACCGCTCGAGCGAATGCACCATTCGAGCTACACTGCTCGAGCGGGACCGCTCGAGCGTTTTGCTCGAGCGCCCCTATACTTTTACCTCCGGATTCGTATTTTCGGCCCGTTAACTCCCGTTTCGACCCGTGCCTATATATATCTCGTCCAAACACGTTTTGAAGAGATCCCCGACTTTAGAAATAATTTTAGACTTAGTTTTTGGGGAGGAAGAAGAAGAACAAGCTTTATTTTACGTTTTGTTGAGGTTTTTCATACGAATTCTAGTTTCTTTTAAATTCTTAGTTTCTTTTCATTAGTTCGTTACTTTGAACACGTTTAAATTTCGTTTTTATCAATTCAATTTCAGTTCTTCGTATTTATTTTCTTTTAAAACCCTAGTTCATGTTTCTTATTTTCTTCGTTCAATTCAATATGTTTATGTTCGTTGTTTCTTTAATTGCTTTTAGTTTTGTTAAAACCATGTCCGGCTAAAACCCTTGCATGCTTAGGTTAGGATGAACTCGTAGAAGTAGGATGTGGGTACGTAATTAAGGTAATTCGTGACGTTAGTTTTAATTCTCTTAATTAATGAATTCTTATAATTAATCTGAACTTTACCTTTAAATTTAGTACGAAAGTGTTAGAGAGAGGACGACCGCATCACTCGATAACAATTAGTAGTCTTAACGAGAGGGTTTAGAAAAGGTTAATTCATTTACCGGTTTAGCGAAGGAGGACGACCGCATCACCTTAGTTAAATTAGGGTCTCATTAATTGAGCACAATCCATTAACTTGTTAGTGGATTAGTGAAGTCGAGTGTTAGGGTAAAGTATTAGGGTTTAGAATCTTGAGCTTTCACCTTGCATTCTTTTACTTAGGTTAATTCTTGTTTGTCACGGTTATTTTGATTATGTACCTGCTCCGTTAGTATACGTAGGGATTCCTAACCTGAGCATCATCATCTCATATCTGAAAAACACCTTAGATACGTAATTTAATTTTCCTTTCGCATTCGTAGAGTAATTTAGTTTAGATTATTTTCTCTTTTCAAAAAAACCAAAAACATCACACTCATATTAACTACGACGCGTAGATCTTCAGGGATCTATTTGCATATACACTATCCCTTGGGTTCGATAATACTGGGTCCCTATACTTGCCCATACTACAGTGAACCCGTACTCTTGCGGGGTAGCTACTAGTAGAAGCTAGTGTAGTCGCTTCAAGTCAATGGCGCCGTTGCCGGGGATGGCGTTGTATGTTTGAATAGGACTTGTCGATAGCTTAGTAGTTAGTAGTGGGTGATTTAATTTCTGTTTTTATTTTTATTTTTCTATCCATTCGGCAGTTGCGTTTTGATCCTTCTGCTAGTGTGTCAGGTTTATGAGAACACGCTCACAAGGGAATACGAGCGAAGAGAGATTACCTGCAGATCCTGAGACAATAGCTAGAAGGAACCGAGCCTTCTTGAGAAGGATGAACGCTGCCGACTTAGGGAAGGAACCAATGGATATAAGTAATGAGTTGGACGATGCTGCCAACGATTTCAATCAGGCAGTAGACCGAGTTGAAGGCACTGGAGTTAGTGGTAGCCAGAATCAAATTCCATTGGGGGATAGCCAGAGCCTAAACCCGGGTACACAAAACGTAGTGAACCCAGCTCAGAACCTTGTCCATAATCCTCATAACCAAAACCCTGCTTACCCACAAAACCCAAATAACCCTTTCCACAACCCAGCATACCAACATTACCCATACCCACCTTATCCTTACCCACCATATCCATATCATCCACCACCAGTCTATAACCAACCGCCTGTTTACCAACCACCACCCCAACAAGCACCCGCACCAGCTGCTAATCCTCAACACGTTCCTCCGAACGTAGATCATAATATGGCGATTCGAGGGAGGTTTGCAGCGCAGCCACAGAGGTACTATGACGGAGTAGCTCTACCTCCTGTTGAGGCGAACAACTTCTCGATATCACCGGGGATTTTAAAGCTGCTGACTGAGAATCAGTTCAAAGGAGTGATCGGGAAGGAGAATCCTCACACACATCTGAGGAGCTTTCTCATGATAGCCTCCACATTTCATTATAATGGCATGTCTGAAGATGCCAAGAGGCTTAGGCTGTTCCCATTCTCATTGACGGGAATAGCCAAGAAGTGGTACGATAATACGCTCCCGCGGGGAGGTATTACCACTTGGGCCGAGCTCGAGCGTCTGTTCCTCGAGCGATTCTACCCTCCATCTAGGACGATCAAGGCTAGAATTGAGATCTCTTCCTTCCGCCAGAAGCAAGGAGAGGACCTACGTCAAGCGTGGGAGAGATACTCAAACATGCTGATAGAGTGCCCGCAGCACGGGTACAATGAGGGGGATATTATGGCATTCTTCTACAGTGGTGCCAACAAGGCGGGGCAAGACCATTTAGATGCTTGTGCGGGCGGAGCATTCCTGAACCAAGGCATAGAGAGGTGTAGAGAGATCGTTGACAACATTGTCACGAATGCCGGTGCTTGGGGTGTGGACGCAGATTTGCAAAGAGTACATCAGGTTGAAGAGGGAGAAGGAACGAGAAGGCTACTGATGGCCATGATGGAAAAGATCAACAACCTCGAGTTGGGGAAGAGTTTGGGGGGAGAGCATGCAGTAGAGAATGAGAGAGTAGACCAACCAAGTGGACAGCAAGAGGTAGCCAATTACATGGGAGGTCCATATTACAATCAGAATGGCTACCAAGGTGGTAATCAGTATGGAAGGCCTTCTTATGGCCAACCATTTGTGCCTCCAGGCCCTCAGCCACTTCAAAACCAATGGAGGAACACACAAGGAGTTCAAGGAGGCCAGCAGCTTCCTCAAAACACATGGAGGAAGAATGAGAATTTCTCTTATGCTAACCCAAAAGCTGGAATTACTGTGCCTGCAGGTGTTGATCCGGGGTCCAAACCTCCTGGTGGAGAAGGCGGTGCATCAACCGAGGAGATGTTGAGAGCGATCCTTCAGAAGGTGGAGGAAGAGAGCAAGAGATTGTCATCCTTGGAGTATGATGTGAAGGAGTTGCATAAGAAGGGTGATCAACGTGATCAAGAGCTCCAGAAGATGAACGTTGAGTGGACTAGAACTCAACAAGAGAACAATCGAAGGTTCACTTCTCTAGAGCTCCAGATGAGCCAGATTGCAAAGTCCGTGAATAGAATGCCGGAGGGGAACTCAAAAGAGCAGTGCAAGGCGATCCAGCTGAGAAGTGGAACCAACTACGAAGGTCCTCAGATGCCTGCTGATTCTGAGGCGCCCCAAGAAGAGATTGAGCCTAAAGGAGATGAAGTTGAGAAGGGGATTGAAAGTGAAGGAATTGAGAAGAGTGAGAGAGTTCCTAAGTGGAAAAAGGCAAAGGAAGCAAGGGATAAAGTGGAAGAAACAGAAAGAGATGAATGGGGGGTACCCAAATCTGTGATACCCGTCCCGTATCCACAGCGCTTCATGAAAAAGAAGCTTGATGAAAAATTTGCAAAATTTCTTGATGTTTTTAAACAATTGCATATTAATATTCCTTTTTATGATGCTTTGGAACAGATGCCGCACTATGCGAAGTTTTTGAAGGACTTGATCGCAAAAAGACGGCGAGTGGATGAGCCGAAGTTGGTGCAACTGAACCACGAGGTGAGTGCATTAGTGCACAAGGCGCTTCCACCAAAGCTGAAGGATCCCGGGAGCTTCACGATCCTATGTGATATTGGGAACGGGATCAAGAAGGGAGCGTTGTGCGACCTCGGGGCGAGCATCAATCTCATGCCGCTGTCGCTTTTCAAGAAGTTGGAAGGTGGTGAACTTCAACCCACAATGATGACGCTTCAACTTGCCGATCGGTCTATTACTCGACCTCAAGGTGTTGTTGAAGACGTTCTAGTGAGAGTTGGAGATCACATCTTTCCAGCCGACTTTGTAGTGCTAGAGATGGAGGAAGATGAGCACGTGCCCCTGATCTTGGGAAGACCGTTCTTAGCTACGGCGGGGATGGTGCTAGACGTGGCAAATGGGAAGATTACATTGAAGGTTGACGATCAAGAAGTGAAGATCTCCCTATATGAAGCCATGAAACACCCGAGGGAGGATGAGAGCTTGTATTGCATGGATGCAATTGATCCTCGTGTTGAAGACACGCCTTCTATCCCTAATCCTTCTCATATTCATGAATTTTATAATTCTTCACTTGATTATTTAACCCATGAGCGTTATGATCTTGATTATTTTGATAGGGATAAAGTGAAGAAGTTGAAGGATGAAGAGGTGAAGAAAGTGGACGTGGTCCAGTTAGAAGGGAAAGGAGGAGTTAAGAAGAAAAAGTCCAAACTCAAGAAATTGTTTAGTAAGACTCCTCCAGATAGAGGGAAGAAGGAGTTGAGACCCATAACACTTGGGGATGAGAAGAGAGCAAAGGAACTCATGATGGTGGGGCATCAAGGAAAGAAGTTCAGACACCACTCTTATGAGAGTGAGGGAGGTAAATTTGAGTATGATGTCCCATAAGCTCCTTTGAGCTTGGTCCGGCATGAGGACCTTAAAAATAGCGCTGAATGGGAGGCAACCCATTTTTATTTGCTTTCATTTATTTTCAGTGTTTTTTTTCTATATTATTAGGGAGTATTTTGAGTCGTATGTTTAACCTTGTACTTGAGAGTTTTATTTTGTAGGCTTGTCTCTAAAGGAGTAAAGGTATCATGGAGTTACTCAGATTGAAGGAACCAACTTGAGACAAGGGAGTGTGCAAAGCTATTGAGAGAAACTGAATTGTTCGGTTGAGGTAACCCACAACCCCAAACTTAGACCTCTAGCAAGGTCGAAGTTTGGGGGGGTGGAGTTTTTTTTTATGTTTCTTGTTACATTGCACATGCATGCACCCCTTATCTTTGAGTTGAGTTAGTTATTTTGTGCCTTGAGATGCTCCTTGGGCTTTTATTAATTTGTTTTGTTACTCAATATTTTATGCCTATCAATCACCTTATGCTTGTTGATTGCTATCTTTGAGTATGATTTGATGAGTAGGGTGAATTGTGAGGATGAGTTAGGAGTTTTCTTGTGTGAGTGTTTGAATTTGAGCTGATTTGAGAAAGAACTTGTATGCTTATGAATTTTTCTTTTGAGTGCTTGTGTTATGAGAGTGAGAATGCACTAGGACTAGCATGGATGTGAAAGCTGTGAGATTTGAGCCTTACGAGATTTAAATGCATGATTTAATCTCTTCGTTTGTGAGTGGATCGTCACCTTAGAGGATGCTAGAACTTGCATGTGCTCTTGCTTCTAGATTGTGTCTAGTTTGATATGCCGAATGTGATCTTAGGCCATCATTGATTTTATTGAGTCACTTAGCCAAAATTTTCCTTACCAATGACATTGATCCCTTGTTAGCCCCGTTGAGCCTAAAGCCTATTTTATTTGCTAGCACATATGAACACTATTCCAATTCCTAAGCCTTTTTGTCCCAATTTGAGTGGAGAATAGGAAAGTGTGAATATGAAGGGAGTGAATTGAGTTGAAAAAAAGGAGAAGGTTGTTTGTTGAGTGAATATGAAAAAAAAGGTGTGATGAAGTTTTGAGATGTGAAAAAAAGAACAAAAAATTTGAGAATGAGCAAAAGAAAAAAAAATGAGCTCATGTGTTTGTGCGAAAAAGAAAAAAATGATGAAGTGATTGAAAAAGTGAAGGAGTGAGAAAGATAAAAAAATTGAAGTGTTGAGAGAATTGAAAGCGAAAGTGTAGTGATTGAATATGTTTGAAGTAGATTGTTTTTAATCTCGAAGTACCGAAGTTTTGAATTTCTATTCTCCATTCACTTGAGTCACTTTACCATATTGTTATCCCACCTGTCCAAAGAGCCTACATTACAACCTTTTGAAAGTCCTTTTTGATTCGGCGTTGATTTCTAGAGTATGGTCGAAGTTGAGAGCATTTACAAGCCTATGGCTGCCAATTTGTGTGAATGATTGATTGAGTGAGTCCCTTTATCATTGTTATACACTTGTGAGGGAGTTAAACACATCGTTGAGTGCACATCCATGCTTGATCTTGGTTTTTCTTATTATTGTTGCATGAGTACGATAAAAGGAATTGAGTGAGTATACGGGTGATTGACTTTTGAAGCTTGAATTCATTAGCTTGCATGATTGATTTTTCCTACTCATTCCTAACAATTTCACTTGACTTATTATTTCATTGCTTGGGGACAAGCAATATGGTAAGTTTGGGGGGGTTGATTAGGCGTGAAATTGTCATGATTCGTAGCTAGAAACGCCCTAGTTTTGGTCGAGTTTATAGAGTATTTAGAGTCAATTGAGCATTATTTCTATACATTGATAAATTTGTCTCTTTGATGCTCATAGGTGAATAGAGGACGAAAAACGGAGTTCGTAGGACTTTGAATCGACTCAAACGGATGCCCGGATGAGAAGATATTGAAGAAATACGATTGGTATTAGTGCGGACGAGGAAAAGTATCATTTCGGAGGATTGGAGATCACTCGAGCGCCTTACTCGAGCGCGCAAACATACAGAACCATTCTTGCGCTCGAGCAGCTCGAGCGCCACCGCTCGAGCGAATCACTCGAGCGCCCAAAAGTAACAGTGTCATTTCAGCGCTCGAGCAGCTCGAGCGCGACCGCTCGAGCGAATGCACCATTCGAGCTACACTGCTCGAGCGGGACCGCTCGAGCGTTTTGCTCGAGCGCCCCTATACTTTTGCCTCCGGATTCGTATTTTCGGCCCGTTAACTCCCGTTTCGACCCGTGCCTATATATATCTCGTCCAAACACGTTTTGAAGAGATCCCCGACTTTAGAAATAATTTTAGACTTAGTTTTTGGAGAGGAAGAAGAAGAACAAGCTTTATTTTACGTTTTGTTGAGGTTTTTCATACGAATTCTAGTTTCTTTTAAATTCTTAGTTTCTTTTCATTAGTTCGTTACTTTGAACACGTTTAAATTTCGTTTTTATCAATTCAATTTCAGTTCTTCGTATTTATTTTCTTTTAAAACCCTAGTTCATGTTTCTTATTTTCTTCGTTCAATTCAATATGTTTATGTTCGTTGTTTCTTTAATTGCTTTTAGTTTTGTTAAAACCATGTCCGGCTAAAACCCTTGCATGCTTAGGTTAGGATGAACTCGTAGAAGTAGGATGTGGGTACGTAATTAAGGTAATTCGTGACGTTAGTTTTAATTCTCTTAATTAATGAATTCTTATAATTAATCTGAACTTTACCTTTAAATTTAGTACGAAAGTGTTAGAGAGAGGACGACCGCATCACTCGATAACAATTAGTAGTCTTAACGAGAGGGTTTAGAAAAGGTTAATTCATTTACCGGTTTAGCGAAGGAGGACGACCGCATCACCTTAGTTAAATTAGGGTCTCATTAATTGAGCACAATCCATTAACTTGTTAGTGGATTAGTGAAGTCGAGTGTTAGGGTAAAGTATTAGGGTTTAGAATCTTGAGCTTTCACCTTGCATTCTTTTACTTAGGTTAATTCTTGTTTGTCACGGTTATTTTGATTATGTACCTGCTCCGTTAGTATACGTAGGGATTCCTAACCTGAGCATCATCATCTCATATCTGAAAAACACCTTAGATACGTAATTTAATTTTCCTTTCGCATTCGTAGAGTAATTTAGTTTAGATTATTTTCTCTTTTCAAAAAAACCAAAAACATCACACTCATATTAACTACGACGCGTAGATCTTCAGGGATCTATTTGCATATACACTATCCCTTGGGTTCGATAATACTTGGTCCCTATACTTGCCCATACTACAGTGAACCCGTACTCTTGCGGGGTAGCTACTAGTAGAAGCTAGTGTAGTCGCTTCAAGTCAACTCTCACATAATATATGTCTTCTAATTAATAAAAAAAATTTGGTATTACTACTAGAGACTCGATAATAACACCCTAAACTCTAATCACTCATGGAAAATCCTTACCGTAAGCCCTAATTTGAATGATAAAAATAGAAATTGTTGAGATTTGATCGAGAGTGGACTCGTAATGTTAGAAAACAATAATTGTATTACTTACCATCACTATTGTATTACTTTACATCAATTATTTAGAAATATCTTCTAATTTATAAAAATTATATCATATATGGGAGATTTTGTAACAATTATTTCGAAATGTCTTCTAATTGTTAAGAATTAAATATAATTCGAATTATTAAAATGTGTGAAAATAATAATTGTATTATTTACCATCACTATTGGTAACACTATCAATGTGTATTTGTAATACTAATATTACCCTCAACCCTAAACCCTAAACCCTCAACCCTAAACCCTCAACCCTAAACCCTTACCATTGCTAGTGTTACTAATAATGTGTGTTAGTATTAGTTTTTTGCTATAAAATTAAATTGTTATCACTTAATTTAATTTCTAATAAATTAATTTTTATGAATAAAAGTATTAGTAAAAGCACTCTCACATAATATATATCTTCTAATTACTTATTGAGAATTAAAGACTCATAACTTCTAATTAATAATAATTATATTACTTTACATCACTATTGGTAACATTATCGATGAATATTAGTAATACTAGTATTTATTTAATTTTTAATAAATTAATTTTTATGCATATTGGTAATACTATTGTTATCACCGATTTTTTGTAGGAAGAATGGAGAAAAAAACTACCACCAATTTTATCTATAATATTAGGGTTATGTGTTATGTATGTATAATATTATGGTTGTATGTATAGAGTGAATAAAAACAAATTTATAAAAAGATGAAGGTAATCATTGCCTTGAAAACATAAAAAATCTTTTTATTAATTGACAAATCTTTTCAAATTTTCAAATTCAAATTCATTCAAAATCTGAAAATTTTCATTTTGGCGCCAAAAATTAAAGTAGGGGTAGATTTGGACTTTTCATGTCCTAAAATGACGAATATACCCTTTCTGGATGTCCAGAATCTGGATGTTTAGCATTGTCCATTTTTTTTTCTAAAAGAACTGTATATCACTGGCTTTTGAAAAGCAAGTACTTCTAGAAATATTTTTGGGTTAATGGTTGTAAATCGACACCGTAAAATAGAGATGCGAGATTTGTTCACATAGTTCGTCGATAACGACTACGTTTGAGGGCGTACCAAATCAGGAGTTTCGCTAATATGTGTGTGTATGAGTATATACAATTTTAAGTATAGGAATATATTTATAACTAGAGTGTACCCACGCGAATTTCGCGTACTGAAAAAATATATTATATTTATTTTCTGTAGACATTTAATATAAGAGTATTTTTGTTTAAAAAATTTCGAGGTATATACAATAAATTATGGGGTTTGTTTAACTGTGGCTCGTGCCCTTTACTAAACTCTATAGGTATATCCTATAAACTATATAATTAAAAAAAATATCAAAATTCACATAAATTAATAACAATTATGGAATAACATTACTTAGACTAATAATTTAATAATAATCAATTTCCATTTCATTATTGAATAATTTATAAATTAATCAACATTATTAGTTATTGGGAGTATACGGTAAGAAATTAATTTATATAAGAAACAATACAAAATTCGAAATAAACTTTAAAGTTACAAATACCTGTTCATCGATCAAAATGAGTTCTAAGTAGAACTTGTCTCTATTAAAATCATTAAAAAATATTGTTCAACTTTTTCAATCCTAACTTTAACGGTTAATTTTTGGCTCTCACTCTTGATATTAGAAATCAGAGAAAATTGAGGATTCATACTCTTGAAATCTAAAATGAGATTTAAATTACAACAATTAAACCATCATAATTATTCAGATAAAAATACATGGTATAGTTAAATTTATTATTTTTGCACATGAAGAATGTTTAAACTGAACGATGTAGAGCATAAATCAACAATCATTATTACATTCATATTGATATTGATATTTAAATCTAATCAAATTGTGAGCCCTTAAAATGATGAATTTAATTATAAAATAAATATACTAATAACAATAGATATATAACTAACCAACAATTGATGGAAGAAATCTCAGCAAAAGAGTGGAACAAATGAAACTTTGATGTGAAAAAATGAAATACAATATGCTATTATTTATAATAAAAAAATGCATGCAATATTATATCTTGTCCACAATAAGAATATATCACATAAGAATATTCTTTGGAATATATAACTATATACCTTTTATTTTAGGAAAAAATAATCAAACATTATATTATACTATATATACTAACTCAAACTTAGAAATGATAAATTCAGATTCATTCAATAAGTAGATAATATTTAATTACATTAAGGTTTGAAAAAAAATATGATTTATAATAAATTCTAAAAATAACTAAATAAGAAAATGGATAAAATATCTATTTGCATTAATTATGCAGATATAAATTAATGGTTTAGATTTAATGATATAGAACGAAGGGTCGAGATTAAAAGTTTAACCAACTTTTAATGAGAGCACATTATTTCAAAATGGAGAGATTTGAGACATGCCACATCAGCCTAAGAATAAGGTGGTGTTGACATATCATCTTGGAGAGGTTTGAGAATATATTATTATAAGATAGAAATCCTAGTCTAAAACCTAAAGCCTGTTTAGGTTAAAAAAACTCATTAGTAATGTCCACATCAAATCTTCTAGATTTGATATAATAAATCTGCTGGATTTATAACACTCCCCATTGGACATTACGACATAACATAAATGTCTTTGTCATAAAAACTCCACGTGCTAGGTAGCGACCAAATATTAAGTTAGAGGGTAATGTAATTTTATTGATCTTCCGGATCAAATCTTCTGAATTTATTTTAGGGTTACCGCTCCCCCTGAAGACAACAACCCTTTGAGTTTTTACATCCCAATACCATTAATGTACTTTTCAAAAGTAGATGTAGGTAAGGACTTAGTGAATGAATCTGTTAGATTGTCACTAGATTGCACCTTTTGAATTGTAATCACGCCACTCTTCTGGAGTTCATATGAGTAGAAAAACTTAGGTGAAATATATTTCATCGGGTTTTCCTTGACGTACCCATTACTCATTTGTGCGATGCAAGCTGCGCTGTCTTCAAATACGACAGTGGGGGATGTATCGCCTTTAGCGATACCCACACGAGTCACCAATATGTTTTACCAAGGACTTCAACCAAACACATTCTCGTGCGGCTTCAAACAAAGTTATTATCTCTGAGTGGTTTGAAGACGTGGTAACCATAGTTTGCTTAACCGATCTCCATGAGATCGCGGTACCACCACATAGAAAAATGTAACCAGACTAGGATATGACATTGTGGGGATCAGACAAATAGCCAGCATCCGCATAACCTACCAAAGTTTTGTCTAGGTTCTTACGATAAAACAGTCCAAGGTCTTGAGACCTTTGGAGGCAACGTAGAACATGCTTAACACCATTCTAATGTCTCCTAGTAGGAGAAGCGCTGTATCTCGCAATCAAATTAACTGCAAATGCAATGTCCGATCTAGTGCAATTTGCGAGATAGAGTAATGCTCCAACAACGCTAAGATAAGGGACTTCTTGCCCCAGAATTTCTTCTGTATCTTCTCTTGGTCTAAATGGGTCTTTATCCACTTCGAGGGATCGAACAACCATAGGTGTGCTTAGTGGATGAGATTTATCCATATGAAATCTCTCCAATACCTTCTTTACGTAGGTTGACTGGTGTATAAGAATTCCTTCTGGGAGATGCTCGATCTGCAGGTCGAGGCAATACTTGGTTTTACCCAAGATTTTCATTTCAAATTCAGCTTTCAAGATTGAACTGGCTTCTTCAATCTCTTTACATGTTCCGATTATGTTTAGATCATCAACATAAACGGATATGATGCAAAAAACAACCTTGTAATTTCTTCGTGAATACGCATAGGAAAGCTATATCAATTGTGTATCCCTTCTTCTGGAGAAATTCACTAAGTCGGTTGTACCACATGGGACCTGATTGCTTTAGGCCGTACAATGACTTCTGCAGTTTTATGCTATACATACTGCAATTTTCACCATTCCTCATCTGGAGAATCTGTAATCCATCAGGGACTTTTATATAGATGCCGACATCTAGTGATCCGTATAAATATGCGGTTACAACGTCCATCAATCTCATCTGGAGATTTAGTTTAACTGTCAAATATATTAAGTAGCGGAATATTATTGCATCCATTACGGGAGAATAGGTTTGATCGAAATTAATACCGGGTCTCTGCGAAAACCCTTGAGCAACCAGCCTCGCTTTATACCTCTTCGCAGTATTGTTCTCATTTTGTTTTTGTACAAAGATATATTTATATCCTATAGGGATAGAGCACGCGGGTGTACAAACGATATAGCCAAATACGTTTTCTTTGTTAAGCGATGCGAGCTCTGCTTCAATTACCTCTTTCCATTTTGCCCAATCGGAGCGCTTCTGGCACTCGGCGATAGTTTTAAGTTCTGGATCCAGATTGTTATTTATAACGGAAAGAGCAATTGTCGCTGCAAATGTGTTGTCAACGACAGTAATATTTCTATTGTATGTTTCTCCCGTATCTATGAAATTCATAGAGACTTCAACGTTTATGTCAACCAGACCTTCTTCATTTCCCAGTGTATCTGGGTCTGGTCGTTCCGCGGTCCTAGTGAGTTGAATATTTTGTGCACGTGCTTCATCACTAGGACACTCGTCTTCTGGACGAGTCTCTTCTAGAGACTTTAAGTTTTCTAGATGAATCTCTTCTAGAGATTTTACGTTCGGTTGACCAGTTTTTCTAGCCTTTCTTTTAGGTGTACTTTTATCGTTTGTAGGTCCTTTATGCTTCTGGAGTGTGGGGACATGTATACTTAATTTACTTGGGACCTCAATCCTCTGGGGAGCATTTACTGCAGGTATATGCGATTTAGTTACACCTCTATGGTCAGTGAACGCGTTTGACAGATTGTTTGCTAAATTTTGCAAGTTAATGATCTTCTGAACTTCCAGTTCAGATTGACTAGTGCGTGGATCTAGATACTGAAGATTACTTACGTTTCACATAATCTCCCGGCATTCATTCAATTTTGAATTCTGATCTCCCTCTAATGCCGGAAAGTGATCTTCATAGAGCGTGCAGTCAGCGAACTGGGCCGTTGATTGATTCCCGGATAAAGGCTCTAGGTATTTCACGATGGATGGAGAGTCAAATCCAACGTAGATGCCAAGCTTCCTTTGTGGGCCCATATAGGTCCGCTTTGGTAATGTTATCGAAACATATACCACACATCCAAAAATACGCAAATGAGAAATGCTTGGTTCTTTCCCACACACTAGTTGTTGGGGGAATGATCATTATATGCAGTTGGACGGATTTGTATCAGGTGTGATGCATGTAGGACTGCATACCCCCAGCATGAAGTAGGTAATTTAGAGTTCATAAGCAATGGTCTAGCGATAAGTTTGATACATTTTATTAGCGCTTCAGCAAGACCATTTTGGGTGTGGACGTAGGGGACCGAATGCTCCACCTTAATTCCCAGGGCCATACAGTAATCTGCAAAGGTTTTCGAGGTAAACTCGGCAGCATTATCCATGCGAATCGATTTGATTGGATAATTTGGGAATTGAGCTCGAAGCTCGATAGTTTTCGCAATGAGCTTTGCAGAAGCTTGATTGCGGGTAGACAGCAAACAAGCATATGTTCACTTAGTGGAGGCATCAATAAGGACCATGAAATACCGAAATGGTCTTGATGCTGGGTGAATCGGTCCACAAATGTCTCCCTGAATCCGTTCAAGGAAAACCGGAGACTCTAGTCCCACCTTGGTGCGCGACGGGCGCACTATTAATTTATCCTTAGAACATGCATCACATATAAATTTATCAACAGGAGGGATTCTATTATTCGAAATAGCATGACCAATGGAATTAGATAGAATCCTACGTATCATAGTTTGTCCTGGATGATCTAACCGCTGATGCCATAATTTAAAGGAGTTCGGGTCATGAAATTTCATACTCATAGCTAGATGGAGATTAGATGGCCGGATGTAGGAATAGTCATCAAAAGGTTCATTATTATTCTCAATTTCAGTTTTAATGTGATAACCATTAGATCTAATATCTTTAAAACTGAGTAGGGTACACTTAGACATGATCCAAAATATAAATTGTCTTAATCAAAACAAAGTACTAAAATAATCAAATACTCAAATAACTCATTGTCTCCAAAGTTTTTAAGTTACGGGCTCAAGAGATCATTGTTGTCTTGGTCAAAATTTGCTTCAGGCAGGCTGTCATCGTGAGGTTCGACTATAGGGGCTTTTCCCTCGTCGTCCTTCTGCTGCTTTAGATAAGCCTCAACCAAATGCTTGGGAGTTCAACACGTGCAAGAGCAATGGTCTTTGCATCCGCATCTGTAGCAGGACTGCTCAATCTCGTCGTGAGAGCCAGGTTTTGTAGAGCAAAATTCGTGTTTGGGTATACCCTTTCCACGATTTTGAGCTTGATTGTCGTTCAAGGTTTTGTGACCACCAGATGTACTACAACCTCGGCCTTTGGCCAAGATTTTCTTACTCTCTCTCCCCCTTCCACGCTTGCGACCAATCATATATTTGGTCCTATACTGCTGCTGGAGTATAAGGTTGCTAGCGTGGAATGTTGACAGAGTGTTCTGCATCAATTGGGTTACAATACGTGTTGCAAAGCAAAATTATACTCCGTTATAGACTTAAGGTCTTGGAAACGGAGGTTTAACCAATCGTATTGTGCCGGAGGGATGAGTATATCGTTTTGTTGTTGGAAACGGTCCTTCAGGGACTTCCACAACGTTCCGGTGTCTTTTTGAGTGAGGTATTCATTTTTCAGATCCTCATTCGGGTGATTCCAGATAAAAATCAACGCTTTCGCCTTCTGGGCGTTAGTGGATTTTGAACCTTCGACAATAGCTTCGCTCAACTCAATTGAGGCTAGATGGATCTCGACATCTAGCTCCCATGTCAGGTAGTTACTACCATCAAGAACAAGTTCATCGAATTCTCTCATGATAATATCAAAAATGATTCACTATGAATTTTTAAAGTGACATGGTGAGTATTGCGACCAATTTATTGACAACGAAGAAATAAGGATTTATTTGATTATTCTAGAGCACATAGAAGCAAGAATTGGGCGCCGTCTACCCAAAACATAATTTACGGTCCGACAAGTACCGGGCGCCGCGTACCCGGGCAGAATGCATGCAAGATAATTAAATCATAAAAGCATGCACATATATTAATTAAGCATATAAAATAATAAATTTATTGAGAACTCATATTAAAATTAATTTCAAAAAATTTCGGGCTTAATTAATATGCAAGAATTATTACCTTTTAATTTTTCAAGTATTATTCTAAACTTGATAAATTAATTTGAGGGCACACAAATATTATCAAAATTATATGAGACCCACATAAAATAAAAATAAGGTCCAAGATGCATTGGGCTTGATTCGGCCCAAAAGGAGCAAGGGTTGCACCGACGGGTGCGACGTTCGCGACGGGCGCTGCGGGCGACGGTCGTACGACGTTCGCGATGGGGGCGGTGCTGCACGGGCACGACACGGGTGTGCGGGCGCTGCGTGGAGCGGGCGAGCGGTGTGCAGGCGCTGCATGAGCGCGGGCGCTGGTGCTGCGGGCGACGGACGCCGCTGGCGCGCGTTCGGCGGCCGTGAGGCAGTGTGCACTCGATTAAACCCCAATTTTTTTAATTTTTTTTTCAATTCAATTTGATCCAATTAATTGCAAAACATAAATAATAATTTGATGCAATAATTCAAGTGCACATAAAATATAATAAGTATGGATCAAATAATTCGATAAGACAATTAATAATCATGGAATAAACCGTATCGATTAGCTTCGGGCAGAGTCTAATATATACGCACTATTAACACATGCGTATGTAAATATCCAACCAAAATAAAAGCAGTGCTCGTTTATTTATATAAAGGATTAAGGTTTCTTAATTTATTTATTTTCTTTCATGAAATTGCCCTCATATAAAGATCAAATAAATTGATCTATGAAATCAATGAAATCATTACTGATATTGCTATACAAACAAAAAATATATATATATATAAATACACATGAATATATATATGATTATGTGATTATACATAATTATTGTGATTATGCACCGAACCTTTTTCTAAGGATATTAAACATGAAGTTTGAGATTAATACCTCCATCAGCAGAATATGAGGTTGCTCCTCATGATCATGGGTACATGCTATAATATTCCTCGCCTTTAGTTTCAAATACGGTGAAAAACTGAAACCTAATTGGTAGTGCACCCGTGCGATTAATTGTGGTAGAGACTCGTGCTGATAACGTGTTGTAAATCGAGAGCGTAAAATAGAGACGCGAGATTTGTTCTCCTAGTTCGTCGATAATGACTACGTTTGGGGCGTACCAAGCCAGAAGTTTCACTAATATGTGTGTGTATGAGTATATACAATTTTGAGTACATAGATATATTTATAATAGAAAACCTAGTCTAAAACCTAAAGTCCGTTTAGGTTAAAAGCCCATTAGTAATGTCCACATCAAATCTTCTAAATTTGATATAATAAATCTGCTGGATTTATAACAATTGTAAAAAAAAAAAAATTACGATTTTATGACTTTTATTAATTACAATATAAATTTTAATTTTTGCAATTTAATACACCAATTTTATAAGTTTTACAATTTGAAACATTTGATAGTATTTCGTGAACAGTTAAATGACATGGTTGCCGTATATGCCAGATAGAGCCCATGCAAATGCCAACAAATAAAATTATGATTTTATAATGAGAATAATGTCCTTAAAATACATTTTAACTTTGGAAATATAACTCAAAAAGACATTATTTATATATTTTTTAAAAATAATTTTATTTGTAGGCGTCTAAGTGGATGTTTATGTGATATTGCCGATAGAGATGTCATTTAATTATTGTCGAAAAATTATTATATATTTTAAATTGCAAAACTTATAAAGTTAGTGCATTAACATGCAAAAAAGAAAGTTAATATTATATTGGATAAAAATCATAAAATTCGTTATTTGTTTTGCAATTAACCAAATACATAAAAATTGCATATTTTTTTTATAAAAAAATGGAACATGTGAGTGTGAGATTAAATATAATAATAATAATAATAATGTTATGTTTTATTAATTTATGTGAGAAATAGCCATTTTCATTTTTGAAGTATGAAAGTAATTGTAGGGCGTTCAAATAAAATAAGTATAAAAGTAATTGCATGACGGAGGAAACACTATTTATTTTAAATTTAATTTTACTTTTTATAAATGAAACCATTATTTTCCTTTTTAACTTGCATTCATTTAATCAAAATGTAGAACTGAAACCCCCAATTTTTTTTTTTTTTATGAAAAAAACAATTTTTTCTACTCCCTCCATCTCGAAACACATTACGATACTATCTTGGACACACGTACGGATTAAAAAAGTGTAATCAGTATATTATTATTTCTATTATGTTGTAAGAATAAAATTTAATGAATATTTTCCATCTTTAAACATGCAACTTTTTATGGGACAAGTTAAATTAATTAAAAAAATATGCAGTGTCTTCTGAAACATAGGAAATAATATTTTAACACAAAATATTTTGAAAGTAGTGTGGTTTCTATTTCAAAAAATTTCTTCTCTATATACTTATTTTTTTCTGAAAAATTGTAATATCTCCTCACTTTTCATTATCATCCAGAACCTAATCTTCTCATAAATTACTAATTTTGTCTACTGTGTTCATCATCTAATTCCATTTAATTTATTTCGTTTGATTTTATTAATATTTCATTCATTCATATGTCTAGATCTTCATGATTTCTTTCTTTTTAAATTATTTGGTTTGATTTCGTTTGTAGTTTATTTATATCTCATATGTCTCTTTTTTTTTTCAATATTCAAAATTTCTATTTGGATGGATTGGTTATCATCTTCTAATTTTAGTTGTTGTCTTCAGTTTTTATTTTTGACAAAGTATAGAGTGAAACTGGTTTATACATGAATCACTGAAGAGTATTAGTTGTTTTAATTGAAGAGTATTAATTGTATTTACTGAAGAGTATTACTGATTTACACTAAAGAGTCTTAGTTGTTCAGTGAAAATGCATTAAGACTCTTCCGTATAAATCAGTAATACTCTTCAGTGAAAACAACTAATACCCTTCAATGATTCATATATAAATTAATTTCACTCTATACACACTCTTTATTTTTTAGGCCATATCTTCATATATACATGTTTCTTGATTGAATTGTCGATCTTGAGCAATTACATGTATGCTTTTTATTTTTGGTATTTCACTAACGTGATTTATATTATTTTCTTTTTTCTCTTATTATATTTTAAATCATACTTTTTTTATGACGCACTCTCATATGCACCTGAAGCACGGTACACTCACTTAAAAATTGAAGTTGTTTACATTGAAAAGTGTAGACTGATTATACTAAAAATTATAGTTAGATTATATTGAAAGTTTACACTAAAAATCGATTTTCAGTGTAATCTAATTACACTTTTCAGTGTAATCAAATTATACTTTTCAGTACAAACAAATCTTAATTATTGAATGAGTGCAATATACACCAAGTGCACAAGAGAGTTACTCCTTTTTTTATATGTGTATATATTTTCTTCACGTCGCTATAAATTGTCGATCTTTTTAGTATCAAACTATGTTTTGATCTTAATACCAACAAATTAGCATAATCTTATAATAATATATTTTCAAACCCTCCAAGATGATGTGTCAACACCACCTTATTCTTAGGCTGATGTGGCATGTCTTAAATCTCTCCATTTTGAAATACTGCACTCTCATTAAAAGTTGGTTAAACTTTTAATCTCGACCCTTCGTTTTATATAATTAAATCTAAACCATTAATTTATATCTGCATAATTAATGCAAATAGATATTTTTTCCATTTTCTTATTTAGTTATTTTTAGAATTTATTATAAATCATATTTTTTGCAAACCTTAATGTAATTAAATATGATCTACTTATTGAATGAATCTAAATTTATCATTTCTAAGCTTGAGTTAGTATATATAGTATAATATAATGTTCGATTATTTTTTCTTAAAATAAAAGGTATATAGTTATATATTCCAAAGAATATTCTTATGTGATATATTCTTACTATGGACAAAATATAATATTGCATTCATTTTTTTTTTATTATAAATAAGAGCATATTGTATTTCATTTTTTCATATCAAAGTTTCATCTGTTCCACTCTTTTGCTGAGATTTCTCCCATCAATTGTTGGTTAGTTATATATCTATTGTTATTAGTATATTTATTTTATAATTAAATTCATCATTTTAAGTGCTCACAATTTGATTATATTTAAATATCAATATCAATATGAATGTAATAATGATTGTTGATTTATGCTCTGCATCGTTCAGTTTAAATATTCTTCATGTGCAAAAATAATAGATTTAACTATACCATATATTTTTATCTGAATAATTATGATGGTTTAATTGTTGTAATTTAATTCTCATTTTAGATTTCAAGAGTATGATACTTTAATTGTCTCTGATTTCTAATATCAAGAGTGAGAGCAAAAAATTGACCGTTAAAGTTAGGATTGAAAAAGTTGGACAATTTTTTTTAATTATTTTAATAGAGACAAGTTCTACTTGAAACTCATTTTGATTCGATGAACATGTATTTGTAACGTTAAAGTTTATTTCAAATTTTGTATTGTTTCTTATATAAATTAATTTCTTACCGTATACTCCCAATAACTAATAATGTTGATTAATTTATAAATTATTCAATATTGAAATGGAAATTGATTATTATTAAATTATTAGTCTAAGTACCATAATTGTTATTAATTTATGTGAATTTTGATTTTTTTTTAATTATTTAGTTTGTAGGATATACTTATAGGGTTTAGTGAAAGGCACAGGCCACAGCTAAACAAACCCCATAATTTATTGTATATACCTCGAAATTTTTTAAACAAAAATACTCTTATATTAAATGTCTACAGATTATAAATATAATATATTTTTTCAGTACGCGAAATTCGCGTGGGTACACTCTAGTACTAGTATATGCGGATTATGTGGGGTAAACCTCTATTAATTTTTATATTTAATATAATTAAAAAAGTTCTATTACTTCAATTCAATAATAAATAAGAAAGTCATTCTACATAATTATTTATAAGGAGATTATGCCACATAAACCCCACACAATTAATTTTCCCAATTTTATCTTTAGTTATTTGTAAAGATGTGAAGGTGAAGCCATAAGGTAATCCAAAAGATTTTCTCCTTCGATATATCATTTAGAATTTATCATTATCATACTCTCGTCGTGCTAAGATTTTAAATATTTACATAATCTAATTTATCAACTATTTTAAGCAAAATATGATATTGATGCGATCCCATTTTAAAAATTTGGATCTTCATCTTTTTATCGCATGAAATAGAATTCAATCCGTTACATACAAAAAACACGCCAAGCCTCCAACGCTCAAGTCAGATTAGAGTTCATTTTATAATAGTTTTGAAATGTAATCATGTAGAGATCATGTGTAAAAGATGAGTGTTAATGTGTATAAAGTTAGTTATTATGACATACCTTATAACAGTGAAGTATTTACAGGAGATTCATACCTGAAGACATTATGGTTATTTTGAAATAGGCTCAAACCCTTATTTCCGAGTTGATCTATATATATGTTTTGCGTATGGTCGTGTGTGAAATACACGTGTTTACGACAAATCCACAACAAACTTATCTAAGTTGTGTCACAAAAGGTAAGTTTAACATTTCCAAATATTTCTCAAGAGTTTATAAAACATAAACAATCTCAACCCCAGAACTAGAGGAGATTGGGTGGATACCATCTAATCAGTTGTACACATTCAAAACAAAAAAAGAAAAGAAGCATCAACTAACTATAGAGATAGCTAGAAAAGATGTCATTACTGCTCTTAGTATGTTTGGACTTTGGCATAGACCAAAGACCAATAAACACACCTGAATGAACTTATTTTCTACAGAAAACCAAAAGACAAGATTCATGAGAAATGAATTATAGCATCAGCGGAGGCTCTGGGGAGCGATTTAAACTTTCCTGAAAGCTCTTCAAGTTGCTCTGATGTAAATTGAAACTTAAGTCTATCAATTGGATCAATGAAGTGCCAACGTTCTTCTCTGGTCGGTTTGAAAGTAACTTGAGTAGAAATCACAAGTTTCTGTAAACCCGTAGCACTCCTCAGCAAAAACTTAACCATTTCGATCACATATGGCTCGTTCACATAGCCGTATATCATAATGGTTTTAAGGCTGGGAAAGGTAGCTTCCTGCAAGTTCCAGAACTGCTCCCTATCAAACTCATATGCTTCCATCCACTCTGTCTCTGGTGCCTAGCAGATCACACAAAACAAAAGTAATCATTGATTGGATTGTGTGTATATATTGCTCAATAACTGAAGCATTTTAATACCTTGAAAACTTTATCAGCCCACTCACTGCTGGGGTAAATATGCATGGTCAATGACTCCAGACATTGACAATTTCGCAAAAGCATAGAAAGTCCGGGATGGTGCCATTTTGTCAGGCTAAGTTTAAGTATTAAGTTCTTCCACGCAAATGAAGGGCAAGGCTCATTCGTGAAGCTCCATATGGTGAGCACCTAATCCAAAAGCATAAAGATATTAATGAGATACTGACATCAAACTGCCAGGTTAAAGAGCTGAACAACAATCTATATTTTTCAAAAAGGCTCTGCACTCCTCTGATTTCAACAAGTTAATAACAAAACTCTATCAAAAACAATTAATATATTAAGACATAGTTGGAAGTATTGTTTAAAAGAAGCCTGTTTCTATTCATTTAGTTCGACTTTGACAGTTGAACAACTCCGGCAGCGTATGTTTTACTACTTCCACACTTTCATACTGCGCAGGTTAAACAATTAATAAATAAAGCTATAAGAAAAGCAATAAATCTAGTATCACTCATTCATCTTAATAGCACAATGAACATTTAAGTGGTATTTTGGTTCTAGAAAGAAATAAAGATTTAAGTTGCCATGCTCAAAAGATTATAAAGTGAATGAGTAAAGCATCAATGAAGTAATTAAGGACCAAATTGCCATGGCATGAAAAACATGACCAAAGAAATGAGCATATCTAAACATACCAGAATAGTCATTGTACATGGACGGAATGTCCTGCTCTTTCTAACTTCCTTGAGAAGCCAGTAAATGTTGGGATATTTTTTCTGCTCACACCTAAAGCCGTAACTATAGAAGATGGAAGCATCAAGTACAGATGGAGCCCACAATACACACGCACGCCGTATCCAACCATTTATTTCCAATGATAACACATGAGGGCATGCTATAAAGAAAAGCTTGTCTTCCTCAGTCACGGTAACCTTCAGTTTCTTTAAGTTGGGGTTTTTGCAAAGCAAGGTTTTCAAGCCATAACAGTCAATAAGAGACAGTTCTTCAAGAAAAGGGCAACCATCAATAACTTTTCCCATTATCTCATCATCCAATGAAACCTCATCTAGCAATAGGACTTTCAACGACTTCAAGTCTATTGTGGTGCAAGACATAATGTTAAAAGCAGCCAGCGTCAGGTGTGTTAAGTATTTACTACTCAAAACATCGGGTAGATCCCAACAATCCCTGGGATCGAAAACTGGCGCGTATTGCTTTAGGCTGAGATCCATAACCTTGACTTTTTTCCCTATGGCATATCGAATCAACTTCTCTAGTTGATCTGATGCACTCATCTCCCATTCCAATTCATCCTCATTGATATTAGGACGTCCCAAGGCCTTTGCCTTGGTACAAGGGCTAAAAAATGCAAACTTGAGACACAGTTTATCTAGCACACTGCTGTCATGATGATTCAGTACATAACGAATTATATCTACAAAATCATCCTCAAAATTATGGTACTTGTCTTGGAAATCAAGAACTCGGATACTACGCCACAGATTACCAAATCTTCGAAGAAGGACGGTGTTAACAGCATCCTTAATCGGCAGAAACGAGAGAATGTGCCCAAGGATTTCGTCCGGCAAGTCACTAATGAAGTCCTTGATCTCATCACTAGTCCTTGCCCTCTTCGAACTACAGCCCACCAATTTGGAATCTTTATTGCTTATGTCCATGATAATGATATGAATGTATATCAGCAGTTACTGCCCTGATTCCTGAACCTAGTAAAATATATAATGGAGTAATAAGCATTAAGAGATCTGCAATAATGCATCAACCATCAGTAAAACACAAGGCACAAATATAAGTGCGGATTTTTCTCTCAACAAATTTTACAACATGCAATTACTGTTACCAATTGTGGTTAATAAGTTTGGATTATTTCTAACAAATTCCTCCAACCCTATTTCAACTCATTAACACCTTAAATTTCTCACCAGCATTTTTCGTTGAAATTCGAAATTGGCTTAGTTAGGGCAAAAAATATATACATAATAAAATCAAATATTGGCAGGAAAATATAAAAATTAAAGTAATGTTACTTACAAAGCAGATGGCATTCGTCGGTTTAGCCCTAGGCCTCTTCGTCCTTCTTCTCCACTTTGAAACGGCGTAGTAATTTGATAAAGGAAAGACTTGAAAACTACTCGTTTTGATTTAGAACAAGGCAAATGAAATTCCCATTTTTATTTAGAAATTATTGCACCGTCTTATCAACTCATATATATATGACGTTATATCACCACGTAGCTACAGTTTTCAGAATACAGCTATACAAGTTAAAGCCTGCGTTCCTGAAAAAAATAAGTTATTTATAATAATAATTTATATAAAAGCTGAATTTGTTTTAAATTTTTCGTAATAATAGTAATTTATAACTTCATGAAAATGTTCACTAGACAAATCTAGAGTTTTACAACTTTTGTTTTCTCTGTAAATGTTGATTTTAAAGCATTGACTCCCTTCGGCTGCCAAACAATTATGCATATCACATACGCTTGAAACCAAATTGATAAAGGGAGATGCAACTTTTAAAGATTTTTTCCCGATGAGATGTTCAATGATCTCTATAGGCATTGCGCGTTTGGTTATATTCAGCGTACATCATGTGCTAACATAATAGGTATTTCACGGTAAAATGGAGTATAAATTGAGTATGATTGGAAGAGATTGTGTCAGTTTGTGAGAGACCATCTCACACAATTTTTTTCTTTAATCATATTCCCTCCGTCTATCAAAACTATATATGTCTAATTGCTTGGTCGCATATTTTTAAATAAAGTACTGTTATATATGTTTATATGAATAAAGTAGAGAGTGGAGATAAAACCAATATTGTCATTTATGGTTAAACATATTTTTGTTGGACATTCAAATAAAAAAGTAGATAGATTTTTTTATGGACAAAAGGAGTATATATTATTTCATACATGTGATATGTATGTGACGTTTTCACCCATGACTCCCTATAATCAAAGAAATTCATTATTCTTTTTAAGAAAAACTTCAACCGATTAAATGATTTTAGGAGAAACAAGTATCATATCTGACTATTAAGAGGATGTTTGCAAGAAAGATTCAAAACCACATAAAAATGAGGTTCTCAGGGTCCCAGAGATGAGAATGGTATTTGTAGGCAACACATGCAGAAATTATTAATCTAAATGGGAAGCTTGCTTAATTCCTGATAAATATATGACAGCTTCGGGGGAGACTCTAGGAAGTGATTTAAACTTTTGCGAAAGCTGTAGCAGCTGCTGTGATGTATACATGTGAGAATGCGTTGGTATAACGTGGAGGTCATCACTTTCTTCCAGTGTCAGTTCGGCCAAATTTTGGGTAGATATGAAAAGTTTCTGTAAACTAGGAGCGTTTCTCAGCAGAAACACTAGAATATCGACCACATAAGGCTCATTCAAATACCCGTTTATTGTAATTGTTTCAAGACTGGGAAAGGAAGCCTCCTGCCACTCCCAAAACTCTTCCATATCAAATTCGTATGATTCCATCATCCATTCTGCCTCTGGTTCCTACCACAATAAATATCACACACAAATTTTTTTTATCATTGATCGGATCGTGGCAGATGAAACTCAATTCATTTAGTAATACCACTACTCTTACAAACTAATATCATAATATTTTACACACACAAATATGTCCAACTGTTTGAATAAATGATATGGTATTAGTTTATAAGTGTGATGATATTACTGAATGAATGTGATGATACCAGTTTCATGTTGTGAACAAGTTGTTTCATGTTTCTTTAAATGTTAACTAAAGCATTTCAATACCTCTAAAACCTCAACAGCCGCATAACTTGTAGGGTAAAAATTCAATGTCAAGGTCTGGAGAGATTGAGAATTTCTCAAAAGCAAAGAAAGGCCAGGATGGTGCCATTTTGTCATGCCAAGTTTCAGGACCAAGTTCTTCCACTCAAATGATGGGCAACTCACATTCCTCAAGTTCCATATGGTGAACACCTGATTAATAACAAATTAAAACATATTAATGAAATACATGAAATCAAATTAATAAGTAAAATAACTCAATATACATTGTTGAAAGTATTGTTTATAGAAGAAAGATGTTTATATTCAGTTGCTAGCAAGACTTAGTTCCTTGAAGGGGCTGAGAATTAATCAAAAGATATGTAAATAGTCAAGTGGGCCTCATCCCCACATTAATTAACGAGACACTTAATGAGGTTTTCTATTATATTTTAGAAAAAACTAAATATACATAAATATCTCGTAAAATAATTAATTGAGTAGTGTGGCTTGACAATTTAGTGAGGGCAGCTACCCTAGCTAATTAAATAATTGGCCTCCTTAATCAATCTCCACATTAAAAGCTTAGCGAGACTAGTTTTGTTGATGGATACGGGCCATCAGTAAAACCCTCAAACAATATGGAATTACAAGAGTTTGCCTTTGGTAAAACCCTCATTATTATCAACATTTTTTATGGTGACAACTTCATCACTTACATATCGAGCAAGTTAAATAATTGAATGATCTCGCAGAAGAATAAAGATATTAGAATTATACTATGTAATAAATCTAGCCACACCCTAAAGATCTAGAGAACGAGTAAAGCATCTTTTGAAGCAATGATCAATTGACATTAACATTTTACATATAATGTGGAAAACCTAAAATTAGATCAACTAATCATGCATGTTTGAAAGAACCAAATGAATTAAATAAATGGACATAAAACATACCAGAACAGTCCATGAACATGGTCTGAAAGTCTCGCATTTGCTAAGATCCTTCAAAAGCCGACGAACGCCAGGTTGTTTGCGCGTACAATGAAATCGGCTAAAATAAATGGAAACATCAATTGCGGACGAAGCACGCAACAAGTATGCACGTTCTACCCAACCACTTATATTCAATGATAATACATAAGGACATGATATAATCAAAGACTGGCTTTCCTTAAAGGTTAGAGTAAGCATCACTCTCTTTAAATTAGGGTTTTTGCAAACCAAAATTTTCAATCCATAACAATTTTCAAGGGTCATATCTTCGAGCAGTGGGCAGCCAGCTAAGAGCTTTTCCATGGCCTCATCCGTCAATGTAACCTGATCCAGCAACATCACTTTCAAAACCTTCAAATCCGTCGTCCTGCAAAGCTTCATGTTAATAGCAGACAACGTCAGATGTGTTAAGTAATTACTACTCAAAACATCGGGGAGAATGTAGCACTCGTCGCGCTCCCTAATTTTTTCGCCATCCCTTAAGTCAAATTCCAAAACTTTGACCTGTTTTCTCAGGGCATAGGTAATCAAAAGAGTTAGGTGATCTCTGATGCCTTTCTCCCATTCGGCGCCAGTCTCATTATCTTGGTAATGTCTCCTGTCCTCTAGAAGAGTGAAGAAAAAGTCAAAATTGAAATATAGTTCATCGAGAACATCACTCTCGAGAGAATCCAAAAGGCAGCGAATAAATTTCCTGAAGTTGCAACGGTGCCCATCTAGAAAATAACTGTACACGCATTCACCAAAATCAAGGACTCGAATCTGGCGCCACAGGTTGCCAAATCTTCGGATATAGGAAGTGGTGATGGCGTCCTTGATGGGCAGAAATGAGAGAATGTGCACAAGAATATCGTCGGGTAAGCCACTAATGAAATCCTTGCAATTGCTCTCATCACAAGTCTTTGCCTTCTTCCAACTACAACTTGTCAATTCCCGATCATTGTTGGTTGCGTCCATGAGATTAACCAGATATCACCAGCTATTCCTGAACCAAGTAATTAAAAAAATTAAACATAATAACCATCAATTATTTAGCTACAACTTTTTCTTTTTAATTCACTCTAGTGTAGCAATGAAATATTTTAGTTTTGGAGATAAATTTTTGTGGCTATTTTCTTTTTTCTTGTAGTTCATCATCAGTATATATAACTATTTCATTTTGCAAAAAATAGCTATTTAATTCTTAATACAGTAATTAATTTAGTAGAAATACAAGAAAACTAAGGCTAAAGTATGCAGAAATTATGTAATAGGAATGAATGAAACGGAAAACGTTACATTAATAATTTTGGAAAAGGTTACAAATTAAAACCCACAAATATCGGAAAAATCTAGAATTAACTTTCCTAATGCTAGCTGTTCCTCCTTATTTCCCAAAATAGTTAGATTTCTTTGGGGAAGAGAGACGAGAGAACGTTTGTAAAATGATGTTTCAACTAAACTCAGAAAAGGAATTCTTACACCCTAAAAAAATGGGAGTTGGATCCTCTCCCAAAAAAACTCTCTCCTGTTGATCTTGAACTAGACTCTGTGTTTATACATGGCATTAATAAAAAATAGACAGAAATGTAGCGAAATTAAAACATCGTTAAGAGAATTAAGCTTACGATAGTTTCGGTGGGGAAGCGCTAGCGAAGAATTAGGGATCTGTGTCGGCGGAGAAGTAAATTAGGGTTTGCACTGAAATTCTGCTGCCACACCGAAATTATGTTGTGAAATGGTGCGCACTTCTCACTCAAGTTATTTATATGTAATAAAGTTCATATGATTAGATTTATTTTATATTAAAATGGAGGAAATTTCGGCTGACACTCATTTTTCCTCTTAGTCCTCTCGACCTTTTTCCTCATGTTTTTGTTGATGGTGATTTGTCGGAAAAATTATTTTTTTAGGACCGCAATTTAAGGGAGTAGTAAAATGAGGATCATAACTTTTAAAACTGACAAAATAAGGGCAGTGACTTTAAAATACGTGGCAAATTATGGACAAACCAACTTGAATCAATGCAAATCGTGCTAGTTGGCCCAATTTGAGCTAAAATTCGGATCCAAATCGGGCCAATTTGGCCTTATTTCAGGCTAAACTTGGGCTTTATTTGTAAAATTTTAAAAGCTATGATTCTTAAATTGTCAATATAAAAGTTACGATCCTCATTTTGCCAACCTGAAAAGTTACGGTCCTGAAAAAATAAATTTTCCGTGATTTCTCGGGATTTAGACCAAATCCATCCTATAACTTTTCACTGGTCCTTTGTTTATTTGCTTTATCAATTTATTCCTGTATTTAATGAAATTTTGCCAATTTGGTCCTAATTGATGTGAAAATGCGCAAAATGCCACCATTTTAGTCCTCTATATTTTTTTTTTATCTATTTAGTTCTGTACCTATTCTAATTTTTCTAACAAGGTCCTAATTGGCCGAAAAATGCACAATACGCTACTGATTTCGGTCATGTGCATGTGTTTTCTGGTGGTTTGTGATTACATGGCAGATGGTCCATTTTTTTACACGTGGCATGCTAATGAGGTAATGAAACCAAAATCGTCCTATAACTTTTTACCTTTATTGAAATAGTCCTCTATCTATTTGCTTTATTGATTTAGTCCTGTATGTGCAAAATTTGTCAATTTCGTCCTAATTGGCCGAAAAAGGTATATAATGGTGTCGTTTCGGTTTGGTGTTGGCCACGTGATTGCGTTTCCGGCGAAAACATGTAATGTGGCATTGTTTTACGACGTGGCACACTGAGTGGAAAATTTCTTCAATTAAAAAAAAGAAATAAGTTAAAGATTCCAACTCATTTATTTGTATAAAAATAAAAATAAAATAAAATAGTTAATTTTTTTTTAAATCACATGTAATTAGATTAAAAGCAAAAAACAGAAAAATAGAAAACTTAGCGTTGGTTTTGGAAACCCTTGCAACAAATTTTAAATTAAATTAATATTAAATTAAACTAAATCTAATTTAAATAACTAAACATACTTAAAAGAAAGAGTCAAAACTCATGTCATAATACAAAAGAATCATATCCCCAAGTCTAATCCACGAACCCTAAAGAAAAAAAAATCTCAAATTGAACCCCACCCAAAACCTCTCAAACCGAAAAACTCTCATTGCATCCGTGGTGTTTGTGCGCTGCAAAAGCCCAAGGCAGTGGTTAGGTCTAATATATGTTATGTTTTTGTGATTTCATTGGTTTTGAAATTTTTGGATGCTCGTTTCCATATTGCTACAATGAGTATAAAGTGTAGTATATTTGCCATCTACTCAATTTCATGCACCAAGTTCGTGTGAATTTTAGGAAAATCAATTTGGGGGTTTTTTTTTCCAGGGTTCTTGGGTTGGAGCAGATTTGATTTGTGTGTTGATAACTCGATATCTCAATTCCCATCTTTACTTTTATAAAAACCTGTGTATTTTCATTTTAATTTGATTTTTTCTTGTATTTATTTTAAAGGTCTTTTATATTTATTTTTATTCAAATAAATGAGTTGAAATCTTTAACTTATTTCTTCTTCTTTTTTTAATTGGCAAAATTTCCCACATAGCGTGTCTCGTCGTAAAAAAAATATCACTTCATACTTTTTCGCAGGAAAACAAAATCACTTGGCTAGCATGTGACCAAAACGACACGGTTTTATACCTTTTCCTGCCAATTTTTGAAAATATATAGGACTGAATCAATAAAGCAAATAGACAAAGGACCATTTCAATAAAGGTAAAAAGTTACATGATGATTTTGATTTAAATCCCTGCTAAATGACAATTTAAAAGAAATGTAAATTCCAATGTAAGAATTTTTTTAGGAAAAATTACAACATGATTCCAAAAAGTGACTCTAATTACAAATATGTTCAAAATAATTTGCACACACATTTTTTCTGCTTCTATGCAAATATTTTTATGCATCTGTGCAAATGCTTTAAACCAATTTGTAAATATAGTCACTTTTTTGAACCCATATGTAAATGCCCCTTTTTTTTTATAAAGATAAAGCTTAAAGCTTAAAACTAAAACTAAAACTAATTCATTTTATATGTAGAAAAAGATCATCTCGTTCACTTGTGCAACCATTTTCATAATTGTTGTAATAATCCAAACAATTTTAAATTTACTCAATCTAATCTAAGCAAATTAGAGTTACATTTGACTATAAAGGGTTTTTCTTTTCTTTTTTAGTTAAGATCTAGTGAACACTCTCAGATCTAAAAGAAAATATGATCGGGTGTAGCTACCACCAAACCAAGAAACCATTGTAGAATTTGAAACAATTTTTATGATTGACACATTATTACACTATGATAGCTCAAAAAGAAATTAATTCATGAAGATTTCCACCTAGCGTGCCACAAAACACCACATCGTACACTTCCGCCAAAAAACTAGTGCATGACCAATATAGTGGTAATTTGTTCATTTTCCATCAAAATATGACCTAATTGATGAAATTTTGAATAGATACGTGACTAAATTGATAAAGTAAATAAATAGATGACCAAAATAGTGGTGTTTTATGCATATTTCCGCCAATTAAGACCTAATTAGTGAAACTTAAATACATGCAGGACTAAATTTATAAAACAAATAAATATAGGACTATTTCAATAAAGTAAAAACATAGAGAATAAACTTTGTTTAAATCCCTAATTTCTAGATTGGATGTTTGGTGGTTTAATCCTTCTAAAAGTGATTTTGTATACGATGATGGCTTGTGCAAGCAGTTACAAGTAGATAAATTTGATGGCAAAAAAAAATAATGTAATTCACACTTTTCAAAATAAAATGTTCTCCTACTACAGAACTAAAAATTTTGTGGTCACTCATGTATATATAAGCTCATAAAGGGTATTTTTCATCATCAATGAACTAGACATTACCAATTAATTATAGTTCAACTTCAAACAACCGTGAGACCAATCTTTACCAGATCTCCCGAAGATCGGTCTACCAATTCCACATCAACATTATTCAAAACAGAAACAGAAGCAGGAAATAACAATGGAAAATAATATCAGGAGCAGAAGCAGGAGTAGAAGTTGCCATTAGGAATCACATATAATATGTCTGGCATGAAAAAACCAAATCAAAATGTTGTTCTAAATGGTATTAATTTCTAGGCAACACAACAGACAGAAATCTATATGAGAAGTTTCATGATAAATATATGGCAGCATTAGGGGAGGCTCTAGGAAGGGGTTTAAACTTTTCTGAAAGCTCTATTAACGTTTTAAAACGCATTTGAAGTTGCTTTGTTGTAAAGTAGAAGTTCCGGAGGTCATAACTTTCTTCGCTGCTAAGTTTGGGCAAATTTTGTGTAGAAATAACCAGTTTCTATAAACTTGGTGCGCTTCTTAGCCGAAAATTTTAACTTAAAGCATTTCAATACCTTTAAAAGCTCAACAACCGCATAACTTGTAAGATAAAAATTTCAATGTCAAAGTCTGAAGAGATTGAGAAGTACTTCTCAAAAGCAAAGAAAGGCCAGAATGGTGCCATTTTGTCATGCCAAGTTCTTCCACTCAAACGATGGGCACCACAGTTTTCTCAAGTTTCGTACCGTGAACAGCTGATTGAAAAGCATAAAGATATTAATGAATTGACATCAAATTAATAGTAAAATAAGAGAACAACCATCTATATTTTTATCGCTTGCACGAATCAACACTTGCTAGCCGGATTCTGAACTCATAAACAATCTCAAAGTATTTGGTATAACAACTTATAAGTTTTTTTAAATAAGTTTCTTACCATTTATAAGCCATAAAAAGTAAGTTGAGTTATTTTACTCACCACCCTCACCCATCTCATCTCGGACCAACGCTCCCTCTCTCATACCTCACCCACTTTTACCTCAACAATATTTACTATGAATTATCAAAAGATCTTATATATTTTATTCGTCAAACACTTTAACAATTTAGGAGCTATTTTAAAAATATATATTTTTTAAAAGAACTATTTAAAATAAACATCTTAGAAGCTCTTAGTCTTAGTTCTGCTTTGAATAGGAGCTCGGAATTAATTAAAAGATATGTAAATAGTCCGGCAGACCGCATCCCCTCATTAGGTAATTAACGAGAGATTTATCTAGGGTTTCTCATCTAAGAAAAAACTCTCTCTTTCTATATATATATATATATATATATATATATATATATATTATAATGTATTGAGAGCATATCCCTCATTAAATGCGGCGGGCCTCTTCACCTCATTACATCCCGAGTGTGTAGCAAGAGCTACTACCCTCGTTAAATATTGAGTGGCCAATACTCCTCGTTAAATACCAAGAGCTCAATATTTTCTCCCATTAATTAAGCTTAGCGAGGCAAGGAGAAAATATCATAAATGATTCTACAATTTTGACCGAGTTCAGATTTATTAATCCTTTATCTTTTTAGTTTTTTAACTATAGTCTTTTTGATATCACAAATGGTCTTTTCCAATAGAAACTTTTAAAAAAATTCCAAAAATTTACATATGCTCTAATAGTAGTGAATGTGTAGCGCTCCACGTCAATAAATAGGGTCCACGTTATACTCCATTTAGATTAATTAGGACAAAAATTGAATTTCTCCCAATTGTTAAGATTCGAATCTTTTTAGATTATTTTGCTCATCATAAAAGGAATTATTGGGCAATAAGAGTTTATTAACTATGAGCGGGGGTTATGTTCTCATGAAGTGCAAGATTTGCAATAAGTAATTGGAGTCTACCATAGTTTAACTCATTTTACCTTGAATGGGAAACGGTTCCACAAATTTTGTTCCTTGAGAGCACCCCCATTGGGGGTAGAATTCTTTGTTGGCACTTATTCTACCTCTACAAAATGAATGGGGAGTGGGGTAGAATTTAGGAGAGAGAAAGGGGAGGTAGAATAAATTGGAATACCTCAATTACTGTATAGTGGGCCCCACGCTAATATTTTTCTTTCTTTTTTCCCTTTCTTTTCGGCTGTAACAACCTTGCATGCATATATTAATTTGTTTTTCTTTTTTTGGTTGTAGATAAATAGCCGTTGCATGCACTGAATATATATATATATATATATTTCTTTTTGGCGGTAGATAATAGCCGTTGCATTGCATGCGCGCGCGCACACACACACACACACACACACACACATATATATATATATATATTTTTTTTTTAAATTGGAACTAGCCTTTTATGTATTGTTTTGGTTTGTTTTAATATTGTACTTGTTTTTTCAATTCTAAATAAAATTCTTGAAGTTTGTTTGTCACAATTATGTGCAAAAATATCAATAGTGTTAAACAAAATTAAGACTAAAAAATCAATTAAAATAATATTAAATATAACATATATTTTATTTATTTGAATAAATTAATATAATTAAAAGCAAAATAAAGTAAAAATATTGAAATTAATAAATATTGATGAATTAAATGATATGGATAGTGAGGTCACTAATAGTAACATTTTTACCTGGAATGAATGGGGGAGTAAGTAGAAATTGAGGGGTAGAATTAAATGTTGATGTGCAGTTGATGTGGCAAAAATTTATACCTAGGGACGGGTAGAGAGATGGGAATGCCCTAAGAGGAAGTCGTAGCAGTATATTATTAATTAAACCTGCCAGTCAAACACCTAAACCATCTTATGCTCATAAACTGTCAACAATCAACAAAATCATCAGGTATCGAATTTCATTACAATTTCTTTGTCATATATTAATACTATTATATATGATATAGTCCTCGTGTTTGGCGGTTTCAGATTCCCCTGTAATGTAATGGGGATCCCTGTAAATTATGACTACTTCGACCATGAAAATATATATAATGGGGATGGATCCCTGGAAGCGACAGTAGCGAGAGTGACAAAAGATTAATTATAGAGAAACCTGCCATTTTCATCAGAGTTTTTTTGGAGGAGAAACGTGATTAATTACTTACATGGTTATTGCTATTCAGAATCCATATTCTGAAATATATCATTGTGTAGTATATATGAGACGCTTTTACACAAGACTCCATCTTTAAATATAATATGATAAAAGATATTCATGATTAATTTTGATTTTAAGAAATATATTCTTCAACAAATTAAATTAACTAATTATTTTAGGACAAGAGGAAGTGTAAGCGATTTTTAAATAATAATAATATCAACAATCTAATTCATAATTAGCAAAATAAAATGTTCACCTAGCATACATATATAGAACTAAAAACTATATTTTTCATGATGAGATCTAATTAATTCCGCTTGTTTGCGGCCATCATCAATGAGCTAGACATACTCAATATATAGTTCAAGTTAACGACCGTGAAACCTATCTTTACCAATTCCACAACAATAAATTAATATTAATTCAAAACAAAAGCAGCAAATAACAATGAAATAAATAGCCATATGTTTGGCATGCATGAAAGAAAGATCCAAAACCACATGATGATCTCAGGGTCCCAAAGTTGCAAAGATGAGAATGGTAGGCAATACAGAAATTAATCTAAATATATGACAGCATCAGGGGAGGCTCTAGGAAGTGAGTTAAACTTTTCTGAAAGCTCTTGCAGCTGCCCTGCTGAAAACATTTTAGAATGCTTTGGTGTAAGCTTGAGGTCACAGCTTTCTTGCCATGTGAGTTTGGGCAAATTTTGGCTAGAAATGGCGAGTTTCTGCAAGTTTGGAGCACTTCTAAGTAGAAACACTACCATATCTACTGCATACGGCTCATTCAAAAAGCCGTTTATGGTAATCGTTTCCAGGCTGGGAAAGGTAGCCTCCTGTGAGTCCCAGAACTTGTCCATATCAAACTCATAAGCCTTTACCCATTCTGACTTTGGTTCCTACACAAAACAGAATTCAACATTGATTGGATCCTGTATATATTTTCATGGCAAATTCGATCTCAAATTTGTGAAGTTAGAATATTTCATTCAAATCATACTAACTACTATTAACATCATAACATTTTACACACACACAAACACGCAGAATAGATAATGCTACACTATTAGTTTATAAACGCAATGACATCAATTTCATAGGGTGAACAAGTTTCATTGAGGAGACCAGCAGACTCATGTTTCAATATTAGAATTTAACTAAAGCATTTCAATACCTCTAAAATCTTAACAGCCGCACGACTCGTAGGGTATAAATTCAATGTCAAAGCCTCGAGAGATTGAGAAGTACTTCCCAAAAGCAAAGAAAGGCCAGGATGGTGCCATTTTGTCATGCCAAGTTTGAGTATTAACTTCTTCCACTCAAATGATGGGCAACTCACATTCCTCAAGTTGCATACGGTGAACACCTGATTAAAGATATTAATGAAATACATGAAATCAATTAATTAATAAGAGAACAACCATCAATATATATTTTTAAGAACTAATTTCAATATAAGTGGTATTTATGGCTCCAGAAGGAAATAACAACCAAAAGATTCATAAAGCATATTTCCAAGTAAAGACCAAATTGACCTTCACATTTTACATATAATGTGGAAAACCTAACTTAAATTAGATCAAGTAATCATGCAGGTCTGAAGGGAACAAACATACCAGAACAGTCCATGAACACGGTCTGAAAGTCCCACATTTTCCAAGATCCTTCAAAAGCCGATGAGCGCCAGGTTGTTTGCGCGCAAACACAAATCGGCTAAAAAAAATGGAAACATCAACTGCAGACGAAGCACGCAACAAGTATGCACGCTCTACCCAACCATTTATATCCAATGATAATACATAAGGACATGATATAATCAAAGACTGGCTTTCCTTAAAGGTTAGAGTAAGCATCAGTCTCTTCAAATTAGGGTTTTTGCAAACCAAAATTTTCAAGCCATAGCAATCTATAAGGGACATGTCTTGGAGCAAGGGGCAGCCAGCTAAGAGCTTTTCCATGGCCTCATCCGTCAGTGTAACCTGATCCAGCAACATCACTTTCAAAGCCTTCAAATCCGACGTCCTACAAAGCTTCATATTAACAGCAGACAATGTCAGATGTGTTAAGTAATTACTACTCAAAACATCGGGCATAATGTAGCACTCGTCGCGATGCCTAACTTTTTCGCCATCCCTTAAGTCAAATTCCAAGACTTTGATCTGTTTTCTTAGGGCATATGTAATCAGCATCTCAAGGTGATCTCTCACGCCTTTCTCCCATTCGGCGTCAGTCTCGTTATCTTCGTAGCGTCTCCTGTCCTCCAAAAGAGTGACTAGAAAATCAAATTTGAAAGATAGTTTATCGAGAGTATCGCTCTCGAGAAGATGGAGAAGGCGGCGGATGAATTTCCTGAAGTTGAAACCATGCTCAATATCTATGCCGGGGTCATGTTCGGGGTAAAGTTCCACAAAATAATGGTACACGCATTTACCAAAATCAAGAACTCGAATCTGGCGCCACAGTTTACCGAATCTTCGGATATAGGAAGTGGTGATGGCGTCCTTGATGGGCAGAAATGAGAGAATGCGGACCAGAATATCGTTGGGTAAGCCAGTAATGAAGTCCTTGCAATTGCTCACATCATCACAATTAGTCTTTGCCCTCTTCGACCTACAGCTTGCCTCTTTGCTATCATAATTGCTTACGTCCATGGTACCAATTTATATAGAGTGACCAGATACACTGAACCAAGTAAAAAAAATTAAACATAATAACCATTAATTAATAATTTTGCTACAAACTTTTCTATTCGTCACAAAAATATTAGCTAATTAATTTGATTATTAGCTATAAAATAAAACAATTTGCACATAATATATATAATGTTGAAATATTATTTCGTTATAAATATTAAATCTTGAAATTTTGCTACAAAATTTTTCAAATTAATCCACTGCAAGTTTTAAAGTTTAGCGATGAAATTAGTGCCCCTAAATTTTCGAAGCAATCTTGCCCTTTTCTCTGGTATTTGTATAATTAATCAGAATAACACTATAGCTATTGAATTCTTAATAAATTAAAGGTAGAAATACAAAGAAAACTCAGCCTAAATACACAGAAATTATATACTGAAGTAAAATGTAAATGGAATGAAAGGGGAAACGTTACATTAATAATTTTGGAAAGGGTTACAGATTAAAACCCACAAATATCGGCAAAACCTAGAATAAATTTCCCTAATGCTGTTCCTCCTTATTTCCCAAAATAGTTAAAATTCCTTGGGGAAGAGAGATGAGGGAACCTTTCTTTTCTTTATTGCTCGGTCAAGTTGTAAGAAAAGGAATTCTCGCCCTCAAAAAAATCGGAGTTGCAAAAATAAAAACTCCCTCCTGTTGATCTTGAACTATATAAATAACATTAATGTAAGAAATGTAGTGAAATTAATTAAGAGAATTAAGCTTACGTTATATCCCGGTGGAGAAGCAGGGATGTGTGTCGTGAAAGCGGCGGAGGAGATGGGAAACTGGGAGTTAGGGTTTGCACTGAAATTCTGCTGCCCGCCGTCACCTCAATGTTGTGAAATGGTGCGCACTTCTCACTTATATGTAATAAAGTTCATATAATTAGATTTATTTTATATTAGTATTTAAATGGAATTTCCTATATAATTGACCGCTGTAATAACCTCTCCTCTTTGGTCACCCCCAGAAAAGCAAAGCCGTCAATTTACCCTTTGGCCACGCGTGTGGTCTTCGAAATGTGCGTGGATATGGTTCTCATTTAAAATGGAGGAAATTTCGGCTGTCACTCTTTTTTGCCTCGTAGACCCGGTGACTTTTTTAATCATGTGTGTTAATCGATTTTGGATTCACAAGAAAACTTGTTTCCGGGAATCGGAATATGAAAGCAATAAGAACGAAATTGAAAATAAAAAAGAACACCCGTTTACGTGGTTCGGAGATGAACTCCTACATCCACGGGATCCGAGAGGATATCTTTTCACTAAGATGAGAATTGGAAGTTACAAGTTACAATCACACAATCTCACAAATGTTTGCGCTCAAATTGATGAAGTTACTTCTCTCAGCTGAGAAGCCCCTTTTTATAGATACAGAGATTGGAAACGAACCCTAGATTCGATTCAGTTGTAACAAACTCAATGCAAGGTAGTTATCCAGCTGGCTAACGACTTCAATAACCGCCATAGTTGATTCAGTTAGAACCGCCATCGAATTAACTTCAATTTGGTGTACTTCGCGAATAACGGACTTCAGGATCAGATGACAAGACCTCCTCTGGCTCTGGCCACTTACACCAGATGACTTCTGGTCCAGACCTCCTCTGTTATCTCATCTCCCAGACTCGTCTGATCAGACCTCACCTGATGGACCTCCTTTGATAGCTCTTCTGCCTGACTTCTCTGGTCAGGCTTCTCTGGTCAACCTCATCTGGTCCATCTCCTCTGGTACCCCAAATTTACTAATCTCTCACGGCTAACACTTTCCCAACATAGCCTCTTATGAATTAAGTCCAGCAGATTACATACTTCACATATGACCCTTCACAATTCTCCACCTCAGATGAGAAGTATCAATCCTCTCCTCCTTTCCTCCACACTCCAGCTTGGGCCTAAGAAACATCCCATACACTCATCTTTACCAATTCAACACAGAATTTGAATTTCGTCCCTGGTAAAGACTTTGTACACATATCTGCAGCATTGTCCTCTGTAGATATCTTCTGGATCAGAACCACTCATTTATCAATGATTTCCCTTACAAAGTGCAACCTTACATCAATATGCTTTGACCTCTCATGGAATACTTGATGTTTAACCAGATGAACTGCACTCTGGTTATCACAATGAATGACCACAGCCTTTTGACTTATGCCAAAATCCTTGATTATGCCTTTCAACCACAAAGCCTCCTTAACAGCCTCAGACACTGCAACAAACTCTGCTTCTGTAGTAGACAATGTAACTCCACTCTGCAGAACAGATCTCCAGCTTACAGCAGTATTGTAAAGTGTAAAGATATACCCTGTTAAAGATCTTCTGGTATCCAGATTAGCAGCAAAATCAGAATCTACAAATCCTTCCAGTGGACTCTTCTGGTCAGTCATCCTCTCAAACATCAAACCCAGATCAGATGACCCTTTGAGGTATCTGAATATCCATTTCAAAGCTTCCCAATGTAATCTTCCAGGATTAGCCATGTATCTGCTCACCATACTCAATGAATAAGCTAAGTCTGGTCTGCTGCAGACCAGAGCATACATCAGGCTTCCAACCCCACTTGCATAAGGTACTTTCATCATAGTCTTCTTCTCTTCATAAGACTTTGGTTCCATTTCCTTAGATAATTTGAACTGTTGTCCCAGAGGAGTTGCCACAGCTCTACTCTCATGCATGTTAAACCTCTTCAGGACCTTCTCAATGCAACTCTTTTGGGATAAGAATAGTCTTCCAGCTTTTCTGTCCCTAAGAATATCCATTCCAAGAATCCTTTTAGCATTTCCCAAGTCCTTCACTACAAAAAAATAATTTTTTGGTGACAAAAATATCGTGACAAATATAAAGGTTGTCACTAAAGCCTATGTTTTTGTGACAATATTTAAATTTGTCACTTAAAGTATATATTTTCATGACGATCACCTATATTGTCACGTAAAGGGGTGACCTATTGTGACGATTTATCGAGTCATCACAAGTACTTGTGCGCGATAGCAAAAGTCTTTGTATTGTGACAATTCTTTTGTGATGAACCACAAGTCATCACAACAAGTATTAACTTATGGTGACGACATCTATCTTCGCCATGTAAAAGGATATATATTGTGACAATTCTGAAATCGTCACAATATACCTTTATTTTTTATGACGACTTACATCTTCGTCACATAAACAAGAGATCTATTGTAACAATTTGTACACTGTCACAAGAAGTATTGGTTTCTAGTGACAATCTTTTTTTTTGTCGCAAAAAAAAGAGAGATATATTGTGACAATCCATAAATCATCACAAGAAGCCTTTATATTGTGGTGACGATTTCCATCATCGTCGCTTAAAGTGAAAATCTATTGTGACGAATTGCGGGTCGTCCCAAGAAGTTCTTTTATGGTGATGACTTCTATCTTCGTCGCGTAAAAATGATATCTATCCTGATGATTCACAAGTCGTCACAAGAAGTCTCTATTTTTGGTGATGACATCTATTTTTGCTGCGTAAAAAATAATATCTATAGTGACTATTCGCAAGTTGTCACTAAATGTCTCTATTTGTGGAGACGGCTTTCATCTTCGCCACGTAAAAGTTAGATCTATTGTGACTATTCAAAAGTCATCACAAAATGTCTTTACTTGTAGTGACAACTACTATCTTCGTCGCGCAAAATGAGATCTATGGTGATGTTTCACAAGTCGTCACTATAGGGTTCTGTTTGTGGTGGCGATTCCATCTTCGTCAAGAAAAAAATGAAATCTTTTGTGAGGATTCAAAAATCATCACAAGAAGCCTCCGTTTGTGGCGATGACTTCCATCTTCGGCATTAAAAAAAAATTATTTTTGCATTTTGTGTGTACAATATTAGTTTATTTTATTAAAATGTTTAGTTTGATAGTAGTATCTTTTTAATTAAACAGCTAATACTATTTTAAATTGCATAATGTGTTTGGTTTATGAGAGACTTACTCTTAAAGCACCCAAAGTTCAGGCCCTAAATGTAAAAAATCGGCCCATTAAACTAGCAACCCTTTAAAATATGAAAGTTAATGCAACTAAACCAAAACAAAAATCTCTAAAAAGGAAAAAATAACATCATAGCGGGGGATTGAACCCCTAACCCAGGACATAAAACCACACATATTACGCCATTAGAACAGGATACTAACTAATGAACATATCATGAAAATAAATATATAATTACAGCTAAAACACTAAAAAATTAAGGCCAAAATATATATTTGAAGTGTCCTTGTTGTAATTTAGTTGCTGTAAATTAATTAATGCAAGAAAGGGAGTGAAGAAGTGTCCCTGTTTAATTTTGTTATCGTTAAAAAAATGAATATGGTGTAAGATCTTGTAGGGAAGACAAAAATTACTCATCAAACTATTGATTAGTTGGTGTTTAACCTGCTATTCTTCTTTAGGAATCTTGGTTATAATATGTTTACATAATTACATTTCCTCATATACATATTTAATTGGTCCAACAGGATATTATAGCCATTAAAATTATATCACAACAATTTCAAATCTTTATGTCAATACACTTTTAAAACATTCATATAAAAAAATTGAATATTTTATAAGGTGAAAAAAAAATGTGGAGTACGTCTCTGTGAATTTGTTCGTCGTATGAAATTGATATCATTACATACATTCACTAATACCATTATATACATTCACTAATACTATTATATACATTCACTGATAACGTAACATTATATACAGTGATTTAATTTAAATTATAACGGTATCAGTGAATGCATTTAATAATATTAATAATTACATGTAATAGTATAAATTTCATACTACGAATTTTTTTCACGGGAGATTTTTTTAAAAAAAATATACTAGTTTGAAATACGGAGAATATTACCTTGATTAGAGCTGTCAAAGTGGGTTGGGACCGTGGGGCCGACCCGCCCCACCATACTTAAAAAGAAGGTTGGGTTAGAAATATCTTAACCCGATTAGAAGTGGGCCTAAATGTGCTGGCCCGTTTGGGCTGCGAGCTTTTGCGGGTTGGGGCGAGCCTGTCCGCGTTAAATAAAGTTTTTTTTAATAATTTTTTTAATATTTTTTATACATTGTCAACTATTATAGTATCATTTTTCAGGATTTGAATTGTAGAATTCTATTTTTATGAATTATTATTGTTAATATATTGTGAACTTCAATTTGTAAAAAATTACTTTACCAATTAAAGATAAGAATTTTATTTTAATATTTTTATAGTGATAGTTATTAAGATAAATTGTTTGATTACATTTGATTTTGATGAATTTTATATATTAGAACTTTTAAATTTAAAAAAATAATAACAATATTAAAAAATTTAAAGTGGGTCGGCTCACTAAACCCGCAGCCCGCCAATAAGTGGGTTGAGAGTTTGACAGCCCGCCCCCCATCGCCCCGCCAAAAGGCGGACTTTTGCGGATTTTAGCTAGCCCCGCCCCGTTCACCCATTTTGACAGCTCTATCCTTAATGCCAACTTGAGCTATATAATGCATGATAACACCCCAAAAATTATTGTGTATGCCATTTGTAAATTGTGCCCATTTTGAATAAAATTACTCATTTAACTAAATTATATTACTTGAAAACTAGTGAATGGTTTTACTTCATTTCAATGAATGATATTACTAAAAAAATTGGACTGTTGCACTGTTAAGCTGGTTCATACACAATATTACTATAATATTTTCGGAATACCTTAAACACTGACACTAAGATTGTCGGGTTCTCATTAAGTTGGTCGAGGGTCTATTTCCCAGTCAGCTATATTAGGAGTCTGGGGTGATGCGCAATCAGTGGGGGAGCTCAAGAAAAATACTATGTTAGGATTTTCTATTTTAGTGTGACATTGTTTTGATAATTTAAGTAATGTATTATTAAATTATACATTTGCACAAAATGTTTTAATAACTAAAATGTGAAATTAATATATGGAAAAGGATAGAGCGCAGAAGTTCGTAAGGTATTAATCGTTTCACTAAACCGTATTAGTTGATTTCACTAAAAGCTATTATTTGTTTCACTAAAGAGTATTGGTTAAAGAATACTAATTATTTGAGTAAAGAATAATAGTTATTATCAATAAAAAATATTAATTACTCTCTCTAAAAGGTATTATTTGAAAACCAAGAACTTGTTTATATTATATATATATATATATATACACTGAGTATAAGAAAATAGATAATTTTTATCACATTAAAAAAAATTTAGTTTTTGGCGCCTAATTAACTCAATTTCGTAAACCCTACACGCTAATATTTTGAATTAGATTTACTATATTTCCTAATCCCCACATATATCACGATCTGCTTCCCTAAGTTTGAAATAGATTTACTATATTCTCTATCCCACGATCTCCCTTCCTAAACTTTTGCTCACATTCTTAAATCTAAGAAATGTTTTTATTTTCTCTGATTTAATCTTCCCACCTCGCCTCTACCAAGAACGAATCGCTCGACTGGGAAGGTTTTGTTGCCGATCTCTGCCCTTTGTCCATCATCTTTGTCTTCAACTTCAATTAGGTTGAATTTCTAAATCTAGTTTATGTGATTGCAGTTTGATGTTGTATATACATACATATATGTACATGTATGTATAAAAAATTTATTTGATGAATTTGTTTCCATTATTGTGTCGGACAATTTACTCCAGCCGAGGGCACCATTCCGGTGCGGTGCCTACTCCGGTGACTCTGCTCCTCCAGCACAATAAATAAAATTGGAGCATATAATAAATACATATTGTATAAGTTATTTGAATGCGACAAAGAACAACTTTGATTTACTAATATCTAGTACACTGTTGGAGTTATCATATTAGTGGACGTAATTGCTAAAGTTATTATTATATTGGGAATAGTAGGATAATCAATGCAAATTCCATTTATTAAATTTTATGTGTGCTTTGTTTAATAATTATTTTGGTAACTTATTAAATTTCATGGATAATATGCCCTGTTTTTGGTTCTCTGTTAATGAAGTTTACAAAAAAAAAAAAAAAATTAGAGAGGGTTGGGGATGGGAATGGGCGTGCAGGATGTGGAGCAAAAAAATAGGATAATCAATGCAAATTTCATTTATTAAATTTTGTATTTGCTTTGTTTAATAATTATTTTGGTAATTTATTATATTCCATTGATTGTTTATGCCCTGTTTTTGTTCTCTGTCAATTAAGTATTGAAAAAAAAAGGTTTGGGGATGGGGCGTGGAGCATGTGGAGAAAAATTGTTTCAATGCTTATTCTTGAGAAATTAACAATTTCATATTTGTTTAGGATCTTCATTTCTTTTTTGTTTTCATTTAGTAGATAAAATTGGAGCAACCAAGTGTATATAATTATAGATGTTAAATGATTTTCACTTATATTGCGCCACTAATATGACCACCAAGTGTATTGCAAATGCATAAATGTGTTTTTTTTTTTGGGCCAAAATTGAATATCTGAATGGACTTAACTATTAGCACTCGATTTTTTTTCTCAATACACCTATACGACAATATTTTTTAGTATCATGTACCGTTACATATGATTGTAAAGTTGGTTTACTGTGTCATTAGTTGCATTATTGGTTTTTTTTTCTAAGTGCTCAAATTTGTTGCTATGGTATCACATGTTTCTTGTGTATTTTCATGCTCTCTTTAATTGTGTATGTATGATAAGAGTGTTCTCAAACTTAAATTAGGATATCAATATGTTTCAAGAACTAACAATTATGTCTTTTTTTCCTTTCTAGTCATCTATTACAATTTAGAATACGATTGCTCATCTCTCAAAATTGTTATATCTATAGTTATGATTTTATCATCACCTTTTCTGCATGGAAGCAATTTTTCTAAGAGTGCACAAGGAGAAATTAGCACCCTATCGCAACAATTGGAAGAGCAGAAGGAGAAGAACAAGAGCTATGAGGACAAGATTACTAATCTACAATCACAATTTCAAGGAATACAACAATTTATGTTGAAGCTGCAAGGCCCTACATCCAATCTTTTTTGGTATGAACACTAACCTTTTTTTACCATTACTATACAAAAAATTTTAACTCTCAATCAGCTTTAACTATAAAAGTAGTTTAATCATTTCTATTTTGGATTATTTTGAATATATTATAAGATTTGTGTGTTAAAAACTTAATAATTTGCAAATGTTATTCATTGTGTGCAGAATGAATGCTTGCTTTTGTAGAAGATTCATATGGAATGAAGATGGCTTCTCAATTTCGTATAGAGCTTTGGACATAGAAAGTAATCGAATTATTATTTTGGTGCAATTACTTTTGTAATTTCAAAATATTTTGATTGTGAAGTTTAGTACTTCGATATTATGACAAATTTTAATACTTATAGTGATTTTAGCTATTGGGGAATGGGGATGACGAAAGTTTTACACTATGATGAATGTTTTATATTATATTGTTGAATTGCATTTATGATGAATTTCTAATGACGAAATTGACTTTGTTAGTTGACTAATTTTATAACTTAAGATGACAAAGTTTTCGTCACAAGAAGGTACCTCCGAAGATGAATATATGTTACTATTGTGACAATAATTTCATTGTAAATGTTTCTTGGTGACGAACATAATTGTCACAACAAGCAATCAAATAAAGAACTCTTTGTGACAATTATTTTCTAGAATTGTGACAATATATTTATCACAACTATTCTTTCTTAAGTGATAAATATATTTTGTCACGTAAGACAAGAAAAATAAAAATATTATTTTGACGAAAAATAATTTGGATGACGAAAATCTAGGATTATAGTGATAAAATTTTATCACAAAAATATTAACCGCATGGACAAATAGGTTTTGTCACAAGAAAAATTGAAAATTTGAGGATGTTGTGACGAATAACTAATTTGGGTGGCAAAAATATTCGATTTTAGTGACAATAATTTTATCACGACAATATTATTTACAGTGATAAATATATTTTGTCACGCCAAGCAAGAAAAATGTAGTGTAGTTGTGACGAAGAATAATTTGGGTGATGAAAATACATATTTATGGTGACGATAAATTCATCACAACAACATTATATTTGGCGACAAATAAGTTTTATCACGTGAAACAACAAGAAAGTAATGATGTTGTGATGAAATATAATTTGGTGATGAAAATATTTAGTTATAGTGACAATGATTTTGTCATGACAACATTATTTATGGTGACAAATAAGTTTTGTCACGTGAAATAACAAAAGTAGATGGATGTTGTGACAATACATAATTTAGGTGACGAAAAGATAAGGTTATAGTGGCAATAAATTTGTCACAACAACATTATCTTTAGTGGCAAATAGGTTTTATCACAAGAAACAAAACAAACGTAAGGATATTGTGACAAAAAAAAAATTGGGTGATGAAAAGATGGAGTTGTAGTGATGACATATTCGTCACGACAACATTATCTTTGGCGACAAATATATTTCGTCACTAGCTGTTGTGACGACATCCTTTCATTGTCACCACATATCTATCGTGACGGGCTTTTAGTGACGGTGCTTGTGACAAAAAATATTGTCACCACAAGGTTTTAGTGACGAAAAATCACGTTTTTGTGACAAAAAATTTCGCCACAAAAAAGTAATTTTTTTGTAGTGCTTCATATCAAATCTAGCACTTAGCTTCCTTTTGATACTCTGAATCTTCAGAAGACTTTTACTGGCAATAAGCATGTCATCTACATAAATCAGAAGATAGGCTATCACATCACCACCTTGCCTTTCCAGGTATACACAAGTATCATACTTGCTTCTTTCAAACCCAATGGATAACATAACTTCATTGAACTTCTTGTGCCATTGTCTTGGACTTTGCTTGAGGCCATACAAAGATTTCTTGAGCAGGCACACCTTCCCTTCTCCCCCTGGTTCAACAAACCCTTCTGGCTGGTGCATGTATAAACTCTCAATAAGATCCCCATGCAGAAAAGCTGTCTTGACATCAAGTTGCTGTAGTTCCAGATCTTCTTGAACAACTCTACTGAGAAGTAATCTGATTGAACAATGCTTAACAACAGGTGAGAAAACCTAATTGTAATCAATTCCTTCCCTCTGAGTAAATCCTCTGGCAACTAAACTGGCTTTAAACCTCACTTGATCTTTCACACCAGATTCAAGCTTCCTTTTAAACAACCATTTACAACTGATTAGCTTCTGCCTAGGTGGCTTATCAACAAGAATCCAAATATGATTCTTCTTAAGAGACTCCATCTCTTCTGTCATGGCTGTAATCCATGACTCCCTATCATCACACTCAAGGGCTTCCTTGTAGCTTTTTGGTTCTTGGTACTCTATGGCTTCTGCTGTAACAAGTGCATAGGAGACCAGATCCACACGGCCAAACCTAGCTGGAGGATGTATTTGTCTTCTGGATCTGTCTCTTGTCAGACTATAATTTCTCAAGTCTGCTTCTGGCACTTCTTCCTCCTCCTCTGCAGGTGCACTATCCTCATCTGATGACCCATTCCCTCCTGTTTCCTGCTCTGGTTCAGAATCAGATGCATTATCATGTTTATCATGATCAGGCTCCACCTCAACTTGAGTAATTGGCACAGAAATAACACCATCAATCTCTTCAGCTAATGGCTCTCTATCACCTCCACCTGACTTGTATCCCATTTGTGATTCATTAAACACAACATCTCTACTGGTAATACACTTCTGGTTCCCAGGCTCTAGACACCACAGCTTGTACCCTTTAACTCCCTTTGGATACCCAATGAAAACACATTTTAAATCTCTAGGTTCAAGTTTGTCTTGCCTCACATGAACATAAGCTAGGCACCCAAAAACTTTCAACTTTGAGTAATCTGATATCTTTCCATACCAGACCTCATCTGGGGTTTTAAACTCAATAGCAGATGATGACACTTTATTAATGAGATAAACAGTTGTGTTAACAGCTTCCCCCCAAAAACTCTTAGGTAAATGAGCATCAGATAACATACACCTAACCCTTTCCAGAATAGTTCTATTTATTCTCTCTGCTAGACCATTCTGCTGGGGGTTTGAAGGAACAGTTTTATGCCTAGTAATACCCTTCTCCCTACAAAATTGTTGAAACTCCTCTGATAGGAATTCAAGCCCATTATCAGTCCTTAAGTGCTTGATAGTTCTGCCTCTCTTATTCTCAAGTTCAATTAACCATTCTTTGAACTTAGAGAAGGCATCACTCTTCTGTTTAAGAATGTAAACCCAAACCTTTCTGGAATAATAATCAATAAGGGTAAGGAAATACCTGCCTCCACCATGAGTGGATACCCTTGCTGGTCCCCATACATCAGAATGTATGTAGTCCATAACCTCCTTGGTGGTATGCTTCCCCTTCTGGTATGCTTACTTCTTTGATTTCCCAAGAACACACCTCTCACAGAATTCCAGCTTACATATCCTCTTTCCAGGGATTGCTCCCTTCTTGGATAACTCCACTAGACCCTTCTCACCAACATGTGCCAATCTCTTGTGCCACAAGTTAACATCAGAAGACTCCATGGTAACATCAGCTGACCCTGTTACAGTTCTTCCAATCAAAGTATACATACCATTCTTGATCATACCCCTCATAACAATTCTTCCAGACTTGGTTATTGACAGAACTCCTTTTTCTATCTTGAATTCAAAGCCCTTAGAATTCAATGTACCAAGAGAAACAAGATTTCTCTTCAACTCAGGAACAAACCTGACATCAGATAAGATCCTATCAACTCCATAAAACATCTTGATCTTGATAGAACCAGATCCTTGCACTCTACAACTCTCATCATTACCCAAAAGAACAAGACCTCCATCAATTTTCTCAAGATTCAGGAACCAGTCTTCATGTGGACACATATGAAAAGTACACCCAGAGCCCAGGACCCACTCTTGACTTAGTCTCTCATGACTAACCATCAAGACCTCTGCACTATCATATCCTTCAACCTCCACAACAGCTGCATCTCCATCTTGATCACCTTGATTGTCTTTCTTCCTTCTTTCAGGGCAGTTCTTTCTCAGATGACCTTCTTTATGGCAAGTGAAACACTTTCTCTTCTCAACAAAATCAGATTTCTTCCCACCCTTATTCCATTTTCCACCATCATTCTTCTTGGACTGAAACCCCTTCTTCTTCTTGGATTGAACATTCAATCCTTCAGCAGGCTTCTTCCCATCAGTTTGGATCTGTAGAAACTTGGTTTTCAGGGCAGTTTGAACATCATCAAACATCACCTGATCTCGTCTTCCAAATAACAAGGCATCTTTGAAATTTTCCAGAGACTTAGGTAGAGCATTCAACAACATCAATGACTTGTCTTCATCATCAATTGTAACATCCAAACTCTCCAGATCATCCACCAATCTGTTGAACTCGTCCAACTGATCACCAAGATTCTTATCTTCATTCATTTTGAAGACTTGAAGCTTCTGTTTCATGTATAACTTGTTCGTAACAGACTTGGTCTGGTATAACTGCTCCAGCTTATTCCAGATCCCAAGAGCGGTTTCCTCCTTCGATACTTCCCTCAATGGCTTGTCCCCAAGACACAAGATAAGCGCACTGTGTACCTTCCTCTTGTTCTCCTCCACCTTCGCCGGATTTGTTCCAGAAGCCACCTGAGCCGGTGGCAACAAGGCTTCGTACAACCCATTGTGTACCAGGAGAGCCTTCATCTTGATCTTCCATAAGCTGAAATCGTTCTTCCCCGTGAACTTCTCAATGTCGAACTTAGTTGCAGCCATGATTGCTTCACTTCCCACAGACGGCGCCACTTGTTAATCGATTTTGGATTCACAAGAAAACTTGTTTCTGGGAATCGGAATATGAAAGCAATAAGAACGAAATTGAAAATCAACAAGAACACCAGTTTACGTGGTTCGGAGATGAACTCCTACATCCACGGGATCCGAGAGGATATCTTTTCACTAAGATGAGAATTGGAGGTTACAAGTTACAATCACACAATCTCACAAATGTTTGCGCTCAAATTGATGAAGTTACTTCTCTCAGCTGAGAAGCCCCTTTTTATAGATACAGAGATTGGAAACGAACCCTAGATTCGATTCAGTTGTAACAAACTCAATGCAAGGTAGTTATCCAGCTGGCTAACGACTTCAATAACTGCCATAGTTGATTCAGTTAGAACCGCCATCGAATTAGCTTCAATTTGGTGTACTTCGCGAATAACGGACTTCAGGATCAGATGACAAGACCTCCTCTGGCTCTGGCCACTTACACCAGATGACTTCTGGTCCAGACCTCCTCTGATAGACCTCCTCTGATATCTTATCTCCCAGACTCGTCTGATCAGACCTCACCCGATGGACCTCCTCTGATAGCTCTTCTGCCTGACTTCTCTAGTCAGGCTTCTCTGGTCAACCTCATCTGGTCCATCTCCTCTGGTACCCCAAATTTACTAATCTCTCACGGCTAACACTTTCCCAACATAGCCTCTTATGAATTAAGCCCAGCAGATTACATACTTCACATATGACCCTTCACAATGTGTTTTCTCTGTTGCTTGGTGTTGGTGGCGTTTTCTCTATTGTTTGGTGTTGGTGGGTTTTATGGTTTACTCCTTTTAGAACACGTTGGCCTGTGCTAGCCGTCATGAAATTGGGTATATAATTTTACTGTGTTTGATATAGGGGCGGTTTAGTAATACTATAAAAAACTCGCGTTTTAGCGACCGCCTATAAATTGGTCGCTAAATATTGTATTAGCGACCGTAAAAGACCACCGATCTTAAAATAAGACAATTTGCGACCGATTACGAAGGCGGTCGCTAAATCTAAGGATTAGCGACCGCCTACGACCGCCCTTGAGCGGTCGCAAAATTGTCGGTTGACCCATTCTTGGAAACGGGCAATGCTCATTTAATGATGGGGGATTATGGCGGCGCTAATCACAAATTTGGTCATTTTGGACCGTCCATATACCTGATTAGCGACCGCCTATGGCGGTTGTTAATTTTTTTTACCCTTTTTAGTCACAGGCCGTACTCACTTTCGGCCTACACAAAATAAAATGTCCGTCGCCGCCGCCATCCGTCGAGCGTTCCGTTGCGGTCAATACCCTCCTTGCTTCTCTGTCTATCTAATAAACACAAGTTTTTTAAACTTTAACCGTTTATTATATATCTTTGTATATTTGAATATATATGAATTTAGTTGATTTATATTCGTAGTTGTGAATTTAATTGATTTATATTCGTAGTTGTGAATTTAGTTGATTTATATTCGTAGTTGTGAATTTAGTTGATTGATATTTGTAAGTATATATATGAATTTAGTTGATTTATATTCGTAGTTGTGAATTTAGTTGATTTATATTCGTAGTTGTGAATTTAGTTGATTTATATTCGTAGTTGTGAATTTAGTTGATTTATATTCGTAGTTGTGAATTTAGTTGATTTATATTCGTAGTTGTGAATTTAGTTGATTTATATTCGTAGTTGTGAATTTAGTTGATTTATATTCGTAGTTGTGAATTTAGTTGATTTATATTCGTAGGTATATATGAATTTAGTTGATTTATATTCGTAGGTATATATGAATTTAGTTGATTTATATTCGTAGTTGTGAATTTAGTTGATTTATATTCGTAGTTGTGAATTTAGTTGATTTATATTTGTAGGTATATATGAATTTAGTTGATTTATATTCGTAGTTGTGAATTTAGCTGATTTATATTCGTAGGTACATATGAATTTGGTTGATTTATATTCGTAGGTATATATGAATTTAGTTGATTTATATTTGTAGGTATATATGAATTTAGTTGATTGATATACGTAGTTGTGAATTTAATTGATTTATATTCGTAGTTGTGAATTTAGTTAATTTATATTCGTAGCTGTGAATTTAGTTGATTTATATTCGTAGGTATATATGAATTTAGTTAAATGTGTATAAACATAATTAGAAAAGATAATCTTTTTAATTTAAATTTATTACAGATGAGCTCTCATGATAACCCCGACCAGAGTGGGGCACAGGGTCGGGGACAGGGTCGAGGAAGGGGAAAGAGGAGGTCGGGGTCATTGAGACCGGTGATCCCGGAGGTTCGACGGGCCCCAGAGATGGCACCATCCTCCTCACAGCAGTACAGTGTTGCTGGCTCTACTTCTATTGCCGGATCTACGGCTTCACGGCAGCATCCCCAGTTGGATAGCCGTCTCACTGTTGTCCCTAACGACAACATGTAAGTATTCTAAAATAATTTTAATTGTATTCATTAATATTAATTATTAATATTAACTTGAATTTTTTTTATGTCACATTATGCTTCCAGGCCATGAGACTAGCGCTCGTGTCTCAGAGGCCATTAAGAAGCTCCCGTTCGAGGTTGGCGCCTACTCGTAGTCCATGGTTCCTGAGCGAAAGAGGAGGGAGTACTTCGAGGAGTTCAAGGTATATTTATTATGATTTTAACTTTTAATATTTTATTTTGAATTTATTTGTTAAGAGTTTATTTTTAATTTAATTGCAGAAGCTGTGCGTTTGGGATCCTGCCCATAATAATGTTATGTACGTCTTGTTCTGCGGGAAAGCGCGGGAGCGGTACAAAAATATGATCTACGTGCTGAGGAAGAATTTCAATAGTGGGGCGCAGCTGGAGCTGGGCACAAGGCCAGACGGAAGTTCCGTCTGGGACACTTTGGTTGCTCACTGGAATAGTGAGCAATTCAAAGCCAAGTCCGAGAAGTCAAGGGAGAATCGGTTGAAGGACCACACCGAGCAAGGCGTCACCAGACATCGGGCTGGATCCCGGTCCATCTACGAGCACTCCCTCGCCTTTGTAAGTATTATACTTTTATTTACATTTGAATATTAATAAACTTTTAAATGTTTAATATTTAAAATCTATTGAATTTGGTTCACAACAGGAGAGGGAGCACGGACGAAAGCCCACTCTCTATGAGCAGATGGAGATCTCCCACCCAGTAAACCCGGAGACTGGAACGTCTACCTACACCCGCACCACCGAGATCCATGTAAGTATTTTTTAATTTTAATTAATTTTAATTTAATTATTATAATTGTAGTTTAAATATTATAATTTTAATTTCAGAACCAGTTTAAGGATCGTCTCGCCCAGGCCTCGCAGCAGGTGGCCCTCGGAGATGACAGCGGAGAGAACCCCATCCTCCCCGGATTGACGAGGACCGCATCTATTTAGATGTGGTCGAAGTCAAGAAGGGGAAGGTCGTGGGGCATGGCGTTCACAGTAAGGCCATCCTGCAGACCTACCGCTAGAGCAGTGGATCGTCCTCCTCGATCGACTCTGCTCCCTCTCAGGTGGAGCGTGAGCTGAGGGACGTCCGGAAGTAGATGTAGGCCCTCGCGAGCTACAACATGAGTCTCCGAAATTGGTTCTCCACCGTTACTCAACAGATGAGAATTAACGCTCAAACCCCACTCCCACTACAATTTGATGCCGGGGGGAGCAGTGCCGGTGTGAGTGGGCACAGAGGTGGTCAGGGCGAGGGCGAGGACGAGGGTGAGGATGACGATATCGATCAGTTTCTCTCTGGAGATGATCAGAATTAGAGAGAGGGAGAGAGAGAGAGAGAGAGAGAGAGAGAAAGAGAGTGAATGAGAGATAAATAATTTTTTTATTTTTAGTTGAATATTTTATATTTTTATTGAATGTCTTTTATTTTGTTGAATTTCTTTTATTTTGTTAGTAAATATATATATATAAACGAATTAGAAACAAAAAGGAATTAATTTGATGAATTTAAAAAAAAATGGGAGTCAATTTGGAATTATATACAATTAAATGAATAAAAACGAATGAATTAATAATTTAGAATAGTCTAAAATATTAAATTTATAAAATTAATAAAAAAGTTAGTATATATATATATATATTTATATAAACAAATTAGAAACAAAAATGAATTAATTAGATGAATTAAAAAAACGGGAGTCAATTTGGAATTATATACAATTAAATGAATAAAAACGAATGAATTAATAATTTAGAATTGTCTAAAATATTAAATTTATAAAATTAATAAAATATATATATATATATATATATATATATAAACGAATAAGAAACAAAAGGAAATTAATTTGATAAATTATAAAAAAAAAACGGGAGTCAATTTGGAATTATATACAATTACATGAATAAAAAAGAATGAATTAATAATTTAGAATAGTATAAAATATTAAATTTATAAAATTAATAAAAAATTTAGTAAATATATATATATATATATATATATATATATATATATATATGTATGTATATAAACGAACTAGAAACAAAATGGAATTAATTTGATGTTTAAAAAAAAAACGGGAGTCAATTTGGAATTATATACAATTAAATGAATAAAAACGAATGAATTAATAATTTAGAATAGTCTAAAATATTAAATTTATAAAACTAATAAAAAAGTTAGCAAATATACATATATATAAACGAATTACAAACAAAAGAGAATTAATTTGATGAATTTAAATAAAAACGAAAGTCAATTTGAGCTAATATACAATTAAATGCAAATAAACGAACAACAATAGCATGTGTACTAGTGGTTCACACCTTTTCTGGGCTACCCGGAGGTCGTGGGTCAATTCTCCTTGGGCGCATATTTGCCCATTTATTTCTACAAGTCTCACAAGGGCTTATATACAACATGACTCGCCTAATATAAGCTAGTAGGTCAGTGACTCAGTGGTTCGCGCCCCGCCCGGACTCCAATGGGCGCGGGTTCGAACCCAATGAACCACTTTTTTTTTACGCAGGTTCGCTGATTAGCGTCCGAATTTTATTTAAAAAACAATTTAGCGACCGCCGGATGTCGGTCGCTAAATTATGACCCGGCCGGGTCGGACCCGATAGATTCAACAACCGGCCGTGGGCGGTCGCTGATATTAGCGACTACCTTGACGGTCGCAGATTAGCGACCGATGTCAAAAAGCGGTCGCTAATATTAGCTACCCGCTTTTTAACGACCGACATTTTTCGGTTAGAAATCGGTCGCTAATCACGTTTTGTGACCGAAATCGGTCGCTAATTCCCATTTTTTTTGTAGTGTAACTTTTCAATAGTAATGTAAATAAGTTTAAAAATTAGTGTAATTGTGATAGTTCATTAGAACAATATCATTATTTCCCCTCTAAATAAAGTAATCACTACTCTATTTTGAATCCCCATTTTCCTTCTACAATCATTCTCTTCCATCACTCCCTTGTTCCTCCACCAACAAACATTTGTTGTCCACTTTCACTACAAGAAAAAAAAATTGTTTAGCTACAAATTTATAATTGCCTACGGAATTTTCCTACAAAAAAATTTCATAGTGGAATTACCTATAACTTGCCTACAAATTTTTCTAATTATATAAGAACCTTTATTACTCAACTTACAAACAAATTGCCTACAAAATCAATTTGCCTACGGAATGAAATTACTAGGCATTAATTACCTACAAACAATTTGCCTACAAAAATTTATCCCAAACAATTTGCCTACGAAAGACCCGTAGGCAAATTTCTTTGTAGGTAGAGAATAAAAATGTCTATATAATAGGAAACCTTTGTAGGCAATTTCGTAGGTAATCTCCACTACGAATTTTTTTGTTGGAAATTTCGTAGCCATATTAACGATTTATGTAGGCAAATTCATATTTTTTTGTAGTGATCTATTCCAAAATTGGGGCATGACACTACCAATGTAACCACCATTAGAACAATCCTTCTCCCAACATATCATTTATATTATGGGGATATAGATGAAAAATAAATTTTCATTCCCATTATGTTGTTAATCAAATGCCCCCTGAATTGTATTTTTTTATTTTTTGTTTCTGACAATTTGAAGCCTACATTATTTCGTGGAGAGAATGTCGAGTCCTAATAGATGCTTGATTTGATTTGATTTTATTTTGGCAAAAACTTGTATGAAACCGTCTCTGGCATGAGACCACACAAAATAAGACATATTTCCACCAAAGTGTTAATGAATCAATGCCCTAATTACACTCATTCTCATTGTCTCATGCTATGAGACGATTTTATACAAAACCTAGTCTTTAATTTTATGGTTCTTTGTCCTCGAACAACGACTCCACATTTATTTTATTTACGACTAGTCCTATGTTATTTTATTTTAAAGTTTTTTGCAAAACCCTCTAAGCTCCCAAATAACAAAAGATGCCCGACAACGGCAGGCTCCCTTTACACCACAAAAATATGTTAATTTAGAGAGGGTTTTGGAGAGGGTTTTGGAGAGGGAATTGAGTATAGAGAGGGTTTTGAAGAGGGAAATTTTCCCTCTCCAAAAGGCTCGTCGCCAACCTTTACACGAGGGAAAATACATTCCCTCGAAAAATAAAGAGGGTCTTGGAGAGGGAATTTCGTGTGGGAACGGACAAGGGAATTTTCCCTCGACAAAAAACCCTCGGCTATACCCTCGTAAAGGGCGAGGGAAATAACCCTCGGGAATGCTGCACGAGGGAACATTTCCCTCGGCACCTCTGACGCGGCCTGCAGGTACTGGGCGAGGGATTAATCCCTCGGCTGACGTGGCGAGGGAAAATCCCTCGTGAATGCCCTCGTGTAACCTGCATGCATAATAAAAAAAAAATTGTGGGTTTCGAACCCACGACCTCAGGCCCGAGCCACACCCGCGAAACCACTAGGCCACCACCCACCACACCATTTTATACGCGAAATGTCATATTTACCCCGTACTTGAGGGCTGTAAATGGCGAATTTTCGCCCCCCAAGGGTTTCGAACACGCGACCTCCATGTATGCGGAGGCCTTGCGTGTTTCGCCGTGCCGCTCGGGCAAGGCTATTTACTTGTTATGTTTTCAAGTGTAATATATATGTTTAATATATTTTATGTTATATATTTTAAATATAATACTACTTAATATTAATTGTTTTTTATATTTTATATGAAAATTATCATTACATATAAAATTAAACTATCACTTATATATATTATTAAAAATCAATATAATTTTAAAATAAATATCTTTTAATTATTTTTCACTATTACACATATATTGATTGTTTTTGTTTTTAAAAATAAATATTTTTTAATTTATTTTTACTATTTACTAATGTGTGTACACATATACACATATACACATATATTGATCGTTAATTTTTTTTAAAAATCAATAAAATAAAATAAAAGTACTTTTTAAATTCATTTTCATTATTTACTAATATATATGTGTACACATATACACATATAAAGTCTATTTTTTTTATTAAATCAATAAAATTTTAAAATAAATATTTTTGAAATTGTTTTTCACTAAAATCAATAATAATAATAATAACAAACCAACATATATAGTTCCAATTATATCCAGACATAACAATTAAAATATCCACACATGCTCAAATATCCAGACAATTAAATCTAAATAAACAGTAAAATCTTAAACCAACATATATAGTTCAAAAACACGATCAAATATTCATGACATCTATCTCACATCACCATCATCATCATCATCATCACCACCTCTTTCATTTCCAGAATAATTACCCCTCGGAGGGTAACCAGAATATGCACCTCTTTCAAGTAGGTCTACAAATCCAGTTGAAGATATAGAATTACGACGAGACGGGGAAGGACCAGAAGCTGGAGGACGAGCAGGAGAGGCATGAGGATAAGGGGCGGCGGGAAAACCACTAGGAGGAACGGGAGGAACACCACTAGAAGGACCGGTGGGAGGACAAGGGGCGTAACCAGGGGCGGGAGGATAAGAAGGATAAGCTGGGTAAGGAGGATATAAAGTAGCTGGTTGGGAAAACCCACTAGGTAGGTTTCCCTGATGTCCTTGCATCCACGCCATCATCTGGTTGTGCACTTCCTGACGCAAATTTTCGTTATACTGTCTCTGTTGTTCCGCCAGCATTCTTTCATATCTCGCGCGCTCTTCAGCCAACAAGCGATCAACATCTCTTTGGTCATAGCCGCCAACGTGTGTGCCAGATGATGTCCCGCCTGGGCCAGATTGTATGCCCATCGTCTTCATTTGACCGAGACCCCTAACTTTTCCGTGTTCTGGCCTCACTGTCTCAGCATACGCTTGACTCAATCGGTTCAAGCGCTCATCTTCGTCCGTTGAAGGCGGTAATTGCGAGACTCGTTCCTCCACGGAGCCCTAGACATGCAAAATTATGTAAATGAAAAAGTATATAAACGTGTTATTTATATTGTTAATGTTAATGTAAAATACTTACAATTATTTCAGCAATTCCCCCATACGTGTACTCCCCTTCCCCATAGTTGTGGAAATATTGCACAATTTCCCATTCAGTTGGGAGCCGGTTATATTTCTTCTCCTGTATTCCAAAAAATTCGGGTTATGTATAATAAAGTAATTAAAATCTCCATATGTTGTAGTGCAGGATTAATTACTTACGTATTCCTCAGTCCATTGTGCAGCTCCTTTTGCCCCTCCTTTGTGTTTTGAGGGGCCTCTTCCTCCGACCGAAGATAAGCGGTTTGTCCTACACTGGTTGCTTTTGGCAATGACTTCGGGCAATTGCCAATACTCAAGTAGTGCAGTCCAAAATGTCAGCTCCCACGGTGGGTTTTTTCCTTCACGTCGATGAATCCTCTTCCAAAGACTGAGGAGATCCGAGAATCGTTCTCTACACCTCTGGATGAACAACTTTTTAATTACCACCGTATTTTCTGTCGTCGGATCCCAGTAGGTCTCTCTCTGAAGAAAATATATACAATCACGTTTATTTTAATTAAGTAAAAATGTAGACATACATATAATACTACATACTTAACAAAATTAACAATTATCTGGAATGTCTCCCACCACTCTTTCCTCCTTCCTTCTGACACCAGCTTATAAGTAAAACCGCCCATCTCCATTCGACGGGACATGATGTTCCGAATCAACCTCGAAACAGCATTCGAGGGCATCAATCTGTAGAAGCTTTGTTTCACACATTGATATATATATTTTAATAAAATTAAATAAAAAAGACAAAGTTATATTTAACATACACATTGTGATATGTATAGATGCGTAGCCGGTTCGGACGAGGTGCATGATTGGTGAGCTCTTCCGCAGTTTCCGGAACGACGGGGTCATCCTCAACCATATCTGGTTCTTCATTCTGATTCTGCAAATCAGGAACCGGTACTCTTCCGGTTTGGGAGGAGGATCCCCAAAAGCTGCGTCGACCTGTATTTGTTTCCGATGTTTCCATCTGTATTTAACAATTACGTACAGTTATAACATGTGTACAAGATATTTTGGTTGGGACAACTAAAAAGAGTTGTACCGGTTCTCTCTCTTGGTCTGACTCTGGTGTACGAGAGGACGATCGCCGGCCACCGAACAAGTTACGGATACTTCTATCTCCAGTCATCTATATACATAGCAATTAATACATTAAGTAACAATATAATGTAAAATTAAAATATGTATGTACATAACAATTAAAACAAGCAAACACATCAATACATCAAACAAACACAACAAATACAGAATCCATTAATTAATTAAAACAAGCAAACACATCAATACATCAAACAAACACAACAAATACAGAATTCATCAATCTTCTTCATCTTCTTCTTCATCATCATCTTCTTCATCTTCTTCATCATTTTCATCATCTTCTTCATCATTTTCAACATCTTCTTCACCTTCTTCCTCTTCTTCATTCTCTACCTCAATTAGTGCAGCGTCAAAATCAGCCAAAACGACAGGATCATCATCTATTTGTACATTCATCTGAGATATTATACCGTCCTCTTGAAATGGGGGAAGCTCTGGTTCACTCTTTCTATCGACTTCCACTAAGGATCGCGCCTTGGTGGTGCAAACTGCCCACCACTCTTGACCCGGTTGGACAGATGCACCGGGATACTTACAATAGTAAACCTGAGTAGCTTGACTTGCAAGCACGAATGGATCATAACGACCGTACCGTCCTCTTGGATTAATGTCCACAAGTTTATACTGAGGATGTATTCTTGTTCCCCTCGGTACAGTAGGATCAAACCACTGACATTTGAACAGAACAACTTTTTTTTCAGTAAGTCCAGGGTATTCCAAAACCACTACTTCCTCGAGTATCCCATAGAAATCATTTTCATTGGAATCATAGTTTGTTCCTTTAATGCAAACTCCACTGTTCATGGTTGCTTTAGAGGCACCATAATCTCGTGTGTGAAATTTGAAACCATTCACGTAATACTCAGGGTACGTGGTGACAGTACTGCTAGGACCGCCCGCGAGAGCACGTATAAACTGATCCTGAATACGATTTCTCTCCACCTATATTTTAAAATTTTACGATATATTTCATTATATATAAAAATTAATAATAACAAGTTACTTATACATATATATCACTTACAAGTTGTTCAAACCACGACGCAAATTCCATTTGAAGCACATTGTCTTTTTCAGCACCTGATAGATTCGGTTGAACAAGCAGTAGTTGCTCGAAAAATACACTACATATGATTGAGGCACAAATTAGAAGATCAAAAACAACTTAAGTTTCCACTAAGAGGTAGGTTAACTTACGCAATGTACGGTTGCACCTCATTGCAATTTAGTAACACGTACGTGTGGGCAACTTGCTTCTCTAAGTCTACAATCCATCTTTTACCCTTCTTTCCAAGATGTGTACCAGAAGGCACAAATATCGAAAGATTACCTTCAACTGCTTCGGGTACTTCACGACCGCTGAAATTGCGAGGTACATTGTGTCGCCTCGTCAGCACATGGTCCTCAAAATAATGGGAACAAAACATTGATGCTTCTTTTGTTAAATAAGCATTTACAATTGAAGCTTCCACATGCGCCTTGTTACCCACACTTAACTTTAAATTGTGAAGATACCTAATTCAAGGTCCACGGATGAGCTACTATAATTCCCGAACGAGATTATATTAAAAATAAACAGGTAAATTAATAGATTACCTCTCAAATGGGTACATCCATCTGTATTGTACTGGACCAGCGATCTTTGCCTCATATGCAAGATGGACAGGTAGATGCTCCATTGAATTAAAGAAGCTGGGTGGAAATATTCGTTCCAACTTGCATAAGATGTCTGGGATATCATGGTCCAACCTAGTCATGTTTTCCACTGTAATGGTCCTAGATGTTAACTCCTTGAAAAACAAACTAATTTCAGTGATAACTTTCCAAATGTTGGCCGGCAGTAATTCACGGAAAGCAATTGGAAGCAGTCTCTGCATAAACACGTGACAATCATGACTCTTCATCCCAAACATCTTCAATTTGCTCCAGTCTACGCAACGAGACAGGTTGGACACATAATCATAAGGGAATTTCAATTCATCTACCCACTTGCAAACAATATCTCTCTGTCTCTTATCAAGTGAATAAGCAGCTTTGGGGTACTTTCCTGTATCTGGACATCTCTGCAACGAGGGTCGACGACAATATTCATTGAGCTCATCCCTAGATTTATTTGTGTCCTTCGTTTTCCCTTCCACATTCATCACCGTGTAGAAGAGATTATCAAACACATTTTTTTCGATGTGCATCACATCCAAATTGTGTCGGATCAACAGCGTACTCCAGTACGACAAATCCCAGAAAATGCTCTTCTTCTTCCAACCCCCATCTAGAACTTTGTTGTGAGCATCATCACCCTCTTCCGTAACTTTCATAAATCCAATCCAATTAATTTCCTCAAGGATCGAAACACCTGTACGGATGGGCGGTGGATCATCATCAACTGTTTTGTTCTTTCTGAATGCAGTCTTATTCCTTCGATACGGATGATATCTGGGTAAGAACTTACGATGGTTGTCAAACCACGACTGCTTTCGACTGAGCCTCAAAGTGAAAGCATCCGTGTATTCTGCACAATATGGACAAGCAAGCCTTCCAGATGTGCTCCATCCAGACAACATCGAGTAGGCTGGAAAGTCACTTATGGTCTAGATTAGTGCAGCCCGCATCAAAAATTCTGCTTTGTAGCAATATCATACGTTACCACTCCATATTCCCATAAAATTATCAAATCACGGATTAATGGTTGTAAAAATACATCCAATTTATCCTTTGAATTTTTTGGACCAGGCACCTGTTGGGAAAATAGGGGTGCCCGGAATCTATTCGGGATGAATTTTAAATACGAATTTAAATACAATTATTACTAGCATGAATTAATCCTAATTAATTCAAATAATAATTCCAACAACTAATTATCATCATGCATGTTAAATTAATTTCACATATTTAACTAGGCGGAATTAAACAAGTAAATATGCGATTAACGTACCTCTCGTAGTAATGGCCTTTGGATATACGGGACACTTGTAATCACGTTCTATCAACCCAAAGCCTTCTCAAGTATTTCCCTTTTCACCTCACTTGATCGCCGGTGGGAGACGCTTTCAAGTAATTTAATAACTAAGGAAAAAGAAAAATATCTATGCTTCTTGATTTTTCCAACACATGGAATTATGTACTTGGAGATGAAATAATCATCTCCTATTTATAAAGGGGGTTGGCCGAAAATTATAGAAGATATGGGCTTGGAGAAAATCTTTTCTTAGACTCTAAGAAATCTTGAATATATCCCATATATTCTTTTCTCCAAAATAAAATATTCCACAAAAATCTCACACCCCTAAATAAATATGTAGTTTTCGAAAATTACATAGAGAAAATCCAAGATTTGGATCTTCTTGAATATATGAGATATTCTTGTATTCCTAGAATACATATCTTGCATAATATCTTTCCAAGAAAATCAACAAAATCTTTTTCCTCCTTATCATGTATTTTTCGAAAATTAAAGAGAAAAATCAGCATATTATTTTCTTTTTATTTTAATCACCTTATCATTATTGGGCTACTTAATTGGGCTACTTGAGGGGCCTTAAGGAGAATTAAGATTGGACCTCCTAATGGACTTCTGAATTTCAATATTGAGCCCCAATATAATTCAGCCCATTAATATTAATTATTACCACTAATAAATTAATATTGCACTATCCATCTTAATCCATATTACGATAATATGGGCTCCCGATTATTATTTCCCGCGTTTAAGATTATCAAGTCCATTAATTAATCAAGCTTCCGAATAGCTCCAAATTAATTAACATCTTTCACCTTGGAGTAAAGACAGCTCAACATTATTATTCGTACCGAAGAAACTAATTCTTCACTTGCAAGATTTGGTACAATAAAACTTCTGAGCCCACACGAGCCGTACTCGCACGCGTTTCTCCGTATTAAATCTTAGCAACCGTCGTATGATTAATATTACTGCCCAAGACACAAAGTTCGAAGTCACAATGATTCTCACCCAACATGAATCAAAGCAGTAACTACTAAGCACACACGGTCCTATTTAAGTGACGGAGATTAAGAAATCAACAACCACTGAGGTCTAATTCTTCACCTTTCAGAACAGAAGAATTTCTCCTCGCTGTAGGACCTCTTCAACACATACTAAATGTGCTAGTGCAATCTCTTGGTCAAGACAGACCAATCTGAGCCTTACACATCGACCTTTCACGGTGGATTGTTCAATTCCACCTAGGCCGTGAAAATGTACGTTTAGTTACAAGTAAACTGTTAATGTCGTCTTCCGTGATCGGGTATCACCACATTAACTACAATGTAACACGTACTATATATTGAACGGTTTGCAATAGAAATTCAACATTCAATCATAACTAAAGCAAATGCGATAAAAGAATTATTCTCATAAAACGAGTGTTTGATACACGAGTTATACAAAGTAAAAGCATACTTTCACGTATAACTCCAACAGCACCAGAACCGTAAGAAACATGAATTGATCCTTCATGCACATCCATGGCGGTAGATTGTACGGCGTCAGTATCACGGCCCATGAGGAGTATTGTTTCCCCGACTGCCCAAACGGCTGAAAACCGTCGGTGCTCAAGCCCAACCTCACGTTCCGAATTTCTGATGCAAATTCAGGATACGACTGGTCCAAGTGTTTCCAAGCCTGCGAGTCTGCAGGGTGACGCATAACACCAGACTGATCATTATTAGAGCAACTTGCATGCCATGTCATATCCTTCGCAGTTGCATTGGACTGATACAATCTTTGCAGTCTAGGGATGATGGGAAAGTAGAACATCTCCTTGAAAGGGCTCTTCTTTTTCAGTCGACCATTCACATCGCGTCTAGCGGGTTTGAACCGTGGCCGACCGCAAAACTTACAATATTCAAGATCGCTGTCTGCACCCCAATATAACATATAATTCCCTGCACAATAGTCGATCCTCTCCACAGGAAGCCCCATCTCACCCATCAACTGTTTGCTATCGGAAAACTTTCTGGGTACCAAATTATCCGGAGGACATATCTCACGAACCAGGTCAACGATTTGATTATAACCCCTTTCAGATAGTCTGTTTTCAGTTTTAATGTTCAGCATGCGTGCATTGAATGACAGTTGCGAGTGTGATTCGCATCCAGGATACAAATCCCGATCCGCTGCACGAAGCATATCATAAAACTGTGCAGCATATTGATTAGGGGGTTCCTCAACAGGCGGCTCGTCATCCACATTTCCAAAGTGGGGACCGGAAGTTAAGTCCGTGATCATATCGTGGTACGAGCTAGATCCTGCTGTCTCATCAACCAGCCCGTAAGAAGCCGACGCCTGATCATTGTATTGATGTGGAATTTGACCCCAAATTTCCTCACCGTGAAAAACCCAATTGTAATAATTTGGCATAAAACTATTTCTATACAAATGAGCTTTCACGTCATCGGGGTACTGAAACGTCTTGTTCCTGCATCTAAATTTATTGCAGGGACACCTAATCTTTCCTCGATTCATCCAATTCGAGTTACTAGTGGCGAAGTCTATGAATGAATCAAGTCCACTAATAAATTCAGGAGCTATCATGCCATTAATCGATCTTGGACCATACATCCAACGTAAACGACTTGAATAATCCATATCAATCTGTTTCATATTAATGAATTAATACTCAAAACCCTACAATTAATCATTTGTATTCTCCTATTAATTAATTTATTATTAGATTATAATTAATTAATTAATTAATATTTTCTAAAAATTTCGGCAGAGTTTCGTTTTGTTTTTTCGTATTCCCCAATTAATCAAAATTCCTACGTGCATCCATTTCCGACTTAATTATAATTAACTAAGTCGGAACACACATATTCTACAACAAACAATATCAATAAACCCCTCCTTCAACTTCAACTTGTATATTATATACATCATGAATAATAATACATACATGAATGTATACACACATTAACAAATCAATTAACACCTAAATTAACAACTAAATATATATATCAAATTAAATTCCACTAAATAATTATTTATATTAACTACACAAATATATATTAATTTATAATTACTAATCAACAAATTAAATATACCTATATATGCATGCAAAATATATTAACAATTAATACTAAATAAATTAATTATATGACTAATTACCTACATATATACATATATATTTGAGTACATACACACATATATATACATGAAATATATATATATATATATATATATATTATGCAATATATAATATTTATATATAAATTATAACCGTTTAAAAATTAAAAAAATTACTGTATAAACGTTTTTGCAAGTGCTTAGCAACTGGAAACAAAATTTTTACGTCGGTGGTGGTGGAAAACGGACTGGACTCCTCTCCTTTCTTCTTTCTCCTCTCCTTTCTTCCTCCTTCTCTTCTATTTCCACAATTGTTTCGTTTCTGTGGGCCGAAAGTATAATATGTGTGGTAGATTGGACGAGGGCTTTGAAGAGGGATTAACCCTCGCCCAATAAATACCCTTCTGCACAAAAGCCTGCATGCTCTGCATGCATATTCAAATTTTCGAAAATTTGAAGAGGGTTTAGGTCCCTCGTGAAGAGTATCCTATGAGGGGAAGAGGGAAAAATCCCTCGTGATGTTGCAGAGGGCAGATTCCCTCGTCTGTTCCCTCTCCTACCTGCTGCGTCAGTTTTTGTCGAGGGAAGGATCCCTCGTCCAGTTGCAGAGGGTACTTTCCTCGTGAAATCCCTCGTCCGACAGAGGGGGGCCCCACTTTTCCTCGGCAAATCCCTCGTGAAATACGAGGGAAAGAAAACCCTCGTGAAAACCCTTGTTCACTCATAACCCTCGTCAAAACCCTCTGCAATGTTGAGGGTTTAAAATCCCTCTTTAATTTCCCTAGTCTAAGAAGGTATTTTTTGTGGTGTTAAAGCGGCCCTGGAAAGATATGCAAGACTACTTTTGGAAACAAGATAGGCAAGACTATGCAGGCTCCCTTTAAACCGGCCCTAGAAAGATAGGCCAGACTAAACGGCAAGACTATTTCGGATTGAAACTAGATATAAATGGGATCCCTGGAGTGGAAGCGATGACAGCGAGAGATATTCCAAAAAACTAATCTACATGAGAAGACTATTTATAGAGAGAGCCGACATCTTCATCAAATTGGCACTACAAGAAAAATGAGGTTTTACAACGGTGGATAGACAATGGTTCCGTAAGAAAATGTTGTATAAAGTAAAACACGTGTTGCATAAAGTATAACCGTTGTCTTTCATATCAGGCATTTGATGATATACGACGGGTATGGACAACCGTTGTAGTTCCGCATTGTAAATGCGCGAAAAACTGGTCATATACAACGGTTATACACCGTTGTAGTTCATCGTTGTTTTTTTTGCGGAATGAGTAGAAAGACAATGTTTTTCAACCGTTGTATTTCCAATTTGTAAAATGACATACATCTTTTTCAATGAACTATTACAATGACGTCTTTTGGGCATTGTCTTTCCATAATTTTAAATCAAATATTATCATCTTCTAAAAATAAAAATAGATTATATATATATTAAAATCAATACTTTTAATTATGGAAAATAACACTTTATATATTTGGAATGACACTTTTAGTAAATTGAATTAACACTTTTACAAATACACATAAAAAAAATAAGAATATCAATTTCAACTTTTGGAAATAAAACTTTTAAGATTTTTGAATTAACACTTTTACAAATACATGTATTTGGAATGCCATTATTACAATTACATCTTTGAAATAATACTTTTATTAATTTGGAATGACACTTTTATTTATTTGAAATACAACGTGTGTTGATCGTTGCTGTACATTATTATTTTGACTACTAATTTAAATCTAGCACTTTTAACTCTTTAAATTTACACTTTTAAGTATTTGAATTAACACTTTTAAAATTTAAAGTAGCACATTTATTTCTATACTTAAATTATTTTTCCAAATCCCTCTCATTATCTTTTCACGTCAAGTTTTTAAATTTACACTTTTAAGTATTATGAATTAGCACTTTTAAAAATTAATCTTGCACTTTTATTTCTTCACACCTTTAAGTACTTTGAATTAGCACTTTTAAAATTTAAAATAACACTCTATTCACATCAAGTTTTTAAATTTACCCTTTTAAATATTATGAATTAGTACTTTTAAAAATTAATGTAACACTTTTATTTCTTTACACTTTTAAGTATTTTGAATTAGCACTTTTAAAAATTAATTTAGCACATTTATTTCTATACTTAGATTCTTTTTCCAAATCGCTCTCATTCTCTTTTCACACTTTTAAATTACACTTTTAAGTATTTTGAAATAACATTATTAAAATTAAATGTAGCACTTTTATTACTTTATACCTTTAGGTATTTTGAATTAACCCTTTTAAAACTTAATATAACACTTTTATTTCTAAACATAGATTTTTTTTCCAAATCACTCTCATTCTCCTCTTACACCTTTAAATTACCCTTTTAAGTATTTTAAAGTAAACTTTTAAAATTAAATGTAACACTTCTATTTTTATTCTAAGATTTTTTCCAACTTCCCACTCTCTCTATTCCAGTTCCCTTAATTTCATTCCTCACGCTGTGAAACCCTCATCGCTCATCTTCTGCGTTGCAATCCCCCACGCCGGCGTGGCGGAATTCACCTTCACAAACTACAGGTTCCACAATTTCTCCTCCACAAGCCCTAACGACTCCTGTTACCACTGAAGGATGGGTTGAGGTCGACAAGCCCTAGGTAAGCATACTCTATATCTCTCCCTCTCTTACGCTCTCTCTCGTTCTCGCTCAGAATTCGAGGAGGTGCTAGAGCCGTCGATTGCAGGTGCCAAACTCATCGATGCACCCATTCTGTTCTTCGTCGTCACTCATAAGGCGTTCTGGTGCGAGCTATCCAACTGTAAGGCATCACCCTTTCTCGCCCCTTTTGCTATTTATTGGTGGTGTTCTAAAACTGTATATTTGTATGTGATTAATGTTTATGTGTGTGAATATAGAGAAAAAGAGGTGCGGATGTGTAAGTCTACTGTCTAGCTAGTATATTAACATTCTTAATAATTGTTGATATTATTGCCGAGTATGAGAGATGTGTGTGAGGTGTGTGGATGATGTGCATACGTATATGGTTTTAAATGGTGATATGTGGTGTGATGAGAAAATATGTGTATTGAGCATTAGTGAAATATTGCTATGTGAAGACCCCTCTTCTTTTACTCTCACTGTTTGATAAATTGTTGTGCAGCCTTCACACTTAAAATGAATTAGAAACGGGTGTGTCACCCTTTAGAACTCTCAGCTGATGTGTGAACTTGGATAAGGAATATTGACGATTTTTGTTGGAAATATGATTAGAATGATGGTTTAAAATATGTGATGTTGGTATGTGCTAGATATGACTAAAACTAAAGTTGTATCTTTGAACATAGATATCCCCTATTTTTGGTTGATTTATAATCAGGAACCTGTAATGATTTTCTTCAATGTCAAGTGTATTATAATATATTAAGAGATGGTATTTGTTGGAATCACCAATTAGGAGTTAAAAATTAAACAAGTTTATGTGACAAATTTCTCCACATTATATAGTTCTTAGGAAGCCGAGGCCTTAGGCCATAATTTTCTGTTAATACTTGGTACACTCTTGTTCTTTACATGTTGGGGTACATTTCTGTGAATTTTGAGGTTTTATTTCAAACTATAAATATTTTATTTGGAATTTTTAAGTCAAGGGACTGAATCTAGGAATTACATAGGACTGTTTTGAAAACATTAGACAAAATGTGACTTAGGCTTTTAGTTTCTATTGTGCAGTGGTATATCCTGATTCTTCATGTATTGAAGTGCTTGAGTGTTAATGACCTCTCTCAACTTTTTGCCAATGCTAGTGTTTCTGTTTTCACACTATAAATTGCTCTTTGTAAGGGTGTTTGAAAACTAAAATCATTAATGCTTATTTAGATTTCTGACAGGGTTTATAAGATTGCTTGAGGTAATACCACATATAGTCTGTAACATTATGTATCATCAATTTTTTAACAACAATTTTATTGCAAAACTGTAGTACAAGTGTGGGATAAAAAATGATATCCTGTTAACAAAGTGGGAACTAATTTCTGCTAATTTTATTTGTTGAGGGGATGAACAAAAAATGCTTCTCTGGATTCTTGAGGATGATATGTTGATAATTTCTGTAAACAGTTTTCATATACCACTAAATTCATTTTGCCCAGGTTAATGCCAGTGACAGTTGTGGAAAAGCAGATGGTAAAATTGAAAAGGGAATTGGGGGAAGCACTTCAAATTCCGACAAATAACTTGTTAGCAATGAAGCCCTGAGTCTTAAGATGAAATGGTTGGATTTCACTTTTATGCTTGTATCTTAAAATAAATTAGTAATTTGTTCATGGTTCTGACTAATGTTGCAGCTCTAAACGTCCAAAGACTGTTCTCATTATGGATGAGGTTGACGGTATATCTGCTGGAGATAGAGGAGGAGTAGCCGATCTTATTGCCAGCATCAAAATCTAAAAAATTCCTATAATATGCATCTGTAATGATCGCTTTAGCCAGAAACTCAAGAGCCTTGTGAACTATTACTTGCTGCTTAACTTCAGGAAGCCAACAAAGTAGCAGGTATCTTCTGATTTTGTTTATCTTAGATATATAGATGTACAAACAAGTGAGCAAGCGTAGCTGCTTCCAAATTGTTTATAAATTGTAGAGATGTGTGCTGCTAGTTATAATTTTGACGTGTGCCTGCATTTTGGGGTTGGGGCTTGTTCTTGTGTGGTGATTAATATGCATTAGGCATTCTAGTGGATAATATACTGGACTGTTACTGCATAAGTTACTGCATAAGTTACTTCTAAACTTGTGTATATTCGAATAATGTTATGCTTTAGTTTTAAGTTCCCTCTCTTTTGGACTAAGCCAATCTATACGCTGACGCTAAACTGCCTTGTATTATGACCTTTTGAATCGCTGTTGGATCACTAATGGAATGCGCGAATGATAAAATGTGCTGGAAATCTTGCATATTTGTTTATAGCATATTGGACATGAGATTAGATGTTTTGAGTATTATGGAAGCCAGTCTTCAAATTGCTGCTTCAGTGATATTTCTTTTTTTAAGAAGAAACTATTTAGATTTCTATTTTCTAGTGGGACAGCATATCACAGTATTTTGCATCCATTGTATTTCTGTAATGCAAATGCCATAATCTGTACTTGTTATGGCCAAGAAAACATGAGCTAGTTCTACTTTGAGTTGGAACCATTTGAGCATTCTATGAGGGTTATGATTATTAGCTCTGCGATAATCTTATATTAATGGTCATCGTATTAGCTCAATAATCCAGTTCAAATTGCTTATCCAGTTCATCCAGTTGCTGGTATAGTTGGTGAATGCAACTTGTATCTTGTCCCTAAAGCTAGTATTCCATAATTTGATATTTAAGAGTTTATTTCTTACTGACATGGAAATCTAATGGCTATTGAGGGATTGCAAATTTTATTTCTCTTTTGCTGAATTAAGCATAAAGCCATCACTGTTTGTTAACCAATTATATATTTCATGGGAATGACAGATAGCAAAAAGGTTATCACATATTGCAAATGCAGAAGGCCTTCAGGTCAATGAGGTGAGCACTATCAGGATTGTTTATTATGTTATATTATAGATATTGTTGTTTTGTTGCTTGCATATTCATACAACTAAGAAAGATGATGCTTTCTTATGAATAGATTGAGGTTTGTTTAGCTACTTCTTAGTTTTTTTCTTGGAATTAATTTCTTTCAATTTGAATATTGTGTAGCTGCAATGGTTTAATAGAAAGGATTGAAACAATGAGGCTTAGCTACACCTTATTGTTTTGTGGAAATAATTTATTTAAATATGAAGATTAATTTGATTTGTATGTTTGCTAAAATATTATTCATTTTTCAATGTAGTGATCACGAGAGCTACGAAAAAGGTGCATGAATATTGTTGGGGAACAGAAGAAAAATGCACAAGTTGGTTGAAATTTTTGTAATTGAATGTTAAGGCATTCATTTAATTAGTAGTTTAAACTTTTGAAAACTCATATTTATGGTATTTTGTTGATGGTGTGAAACACTTTTATGAACTTCTATTATACAATGATTGTGTAGTATTTGGAATGAATGTTGATAGTATTATGGTTATTTTTGCTTAAATTTTGTATTGAAAATTTATTACAGGTTTTATTATATATATACGTAATTGAAATATAAAAAATATAATATAGTTCATATTTAGGAAAGACAAAGGTACAAAACTAATGTAGTAAATATAAAAAGACAATTGTTTATAACTGTTGTCTATTCAAGAAATTTATGAAATATTTATGCATATTTTAATGGAAAGACAACGGTCCAAATACGATGTAGTTAAAATGAATAGACAACGGTAAATAACCATTGTCTTTTCTTGAAATTTAAGAAAAATATATGGTACGCCAACTTCTTTTTTAAAGAAAGACAACGGTTATAAGACGTTGTATGTAATAGAGAACAACAACGGTTGAGCACTGTTGTCTATCCAAATATTTATGAAATTATTATGCTACAACAACATATTTGATTAGTGATACACAACTGTTCTTAACCGTTGTAGTAATTGAGGAAATATGACGGTTAGTTGACCGTTGTCTATTTATACCCACGTACTACAACGGGATCTTCTACATCGGCTATTTTTTAGATAGACAATGGTTTTGAACCGTTGTAAAACCTCTTTTTTCTTGTAGTGTTGAGTTTTCCGGAGGAGAAAGTTGCTTATGGTGATTACGTACATGATTACTGGAGTAGCAGAGGTACTCTAAATGGAAGGAGTATAAAAGAAGATTATGGAGGTGTTAGTTGAATCAGAGAAGAAACCGCAGAAGCCGCAAGCAAAAGCTCAGTTGCAAGAAACAAAACCAGAAAATTAAAGGACTAAAACAAGAAATCAAAGTATACGCACGATTTACGTGGTTCGATCAAATGATCTACATCCACGGGAGAGAGGGGGAACTTCTTATTATGAAATTGAAGACGAATTACAGAGTAATCTCACGAATTGAACTCAAGAACTCAAGAACTCTAATTATGAAACTATCTCTAAATTCTCATATGAATCATCACGATTGGAACCGATTGATACAAGTATATATTGCCCACACCATTCCGTAACTAACCCCATAACTGAAATCGCACGCCATTGCTTCAAGAAGAAACGCCCAATTCTGTTTCGCATAACAGAAAAACTGTTACAACCGTCGCGCTTATATACACTCCCAGATTTAGTAAGTGCACACCTCAGTTATTAAAGTAATACTAATGCGGCAATTGCAGTGATACTTTTCAATACACCAATTGTTACAATCCTCCTCCTCAATGCATATTGCACATTCTCCTCTCTCCAAAACGTACCAGAATGTTAGTGCACATCCCATACCACCAAGTTCATCAACTTCATACAATGTTTGAACTTAACACTTGACAAAACCTTGGTGAACATGTCTGCAGCATTTTCTTCAGTGGCAACCTTCTTCACTTTGACCAATCCTTTGTCACAATGTCTCGGATGAAATGGAGCTTCACATCTATATGTTTGGACCTTTCATGGAATACTTGGTGCTTAGCTAAATGTATAGCACTTTGGCTATCACACATAACATCAACAACTTTCTGATCAATTCCAAATCCCTAAGTATTCCCCTCAACCACATTGCTTCCTTCACAGCTTCTGTAAGTGCAACATATTCAGCTTCTGTGGTTGATAATGCTACCACAGGTTGTTGCACAACTCTCCATACAATGGCTGTCCCATATAGAGTGAAAACATAACCTGATATTGACCTTCTTGTATCAATATTTCCAGCAAAGTCTGAATCTACAAAATCTTCCAAAGGATCAGTTTTGATTTCACTCCTCCTGAACATGAGACCAGCATTGACAGCTCCTTTCATGTATCTAAACATCCACTTCAATACCTCCCAATGCTCTTTCCCAGGGTTTGCCATGTATCTGCTTACAACTGATATACCATGAGTTAGATCTGGTCTGCTACATATCATGGTATACATGATGCTTCCTACTCCACTTGCATATGGGATCTTCTCCATTTCCTTCAGTTCTTCTTCAGTCCTAGGTGATTGAGCAGGTGATAGCTTCAGATGTTGCCCAAGAGGTATAGATACTGTCCTTGCTTCATGCATATTGTACCTCTTTAACACCTTGTGTATGTAGTTCTTTTGAGATAAGAACAGGATCCCATCTGCTCTATTCCTATAAATGTCCATCCCCAGAATTCTTCTTGCATTTCCTAGATCCTTCATTTCAAATCTTGTTCCCAGCTTATGTTTCAAGACCTCTATCCTTTTCATGCTTTTGCTTGCAATGAGCATATCATCCACATATATCAATTAATAGATAAGTGACCACCTGCCTTCCTTGTCTTTCAAAGTACACACAATTATCATATCTTGACCTTTCAAGCCCTATCTCTGTCATGTAGTTGTCAAATTTTATGTTCCATTATCTGGAACTCTGCTTAAGGCCATAGAGTGATTTGTTTAGGTAACATACCTTTTGCTCATTACCAGGCAGCACAAATCCTTCAGGTTGATTCATGTAGATATCCGCAATTAAATCACCATTTAAGAATGCAGTCTTCACATCTAGCTGTTGCAATTCCAGATCCTCTTGAGCTACTCTTGCAAGTAAAATTCTTATGGAGCAATGCTTTACAACATGTGATAAAACTTCATTGAAATCAACTCCCTCTTCATGTGTAAAACCTCTAGCAACAAGTCTTGCTTTGTACCTTATCTGCTCACTCTTTACAACCTCTATTTTCCTTTTGAAAATCCATTTGCAGCTGATAATCTTCTTACCATTTGGCCTTGTTACTAGTTTCCAGGTGTTGTTCTTCTCAAGAGATTGCAGCTCTTCCACCATAGCTTGCATCCAGTGATCTCTATCCTCACTGGTCACTGCTTCTTTGAAACTCTTAGGCTCATGATAATCCACATTTTCTGCTGTGAAGAGTGCATAAGACACCATATCAGCTTCTGCAAATCTGATGGGAGGATTAATACTCCTCCTAACTCTAACCCTTGTGAGTCTATAGTTGCTGAGATCTTGAACTTCAGTATCCTCTTGGTTAGGATCATCTTGTTCATCCTCTGAGTCTGAGACTACCTGCTCATCATGATTTTGTTCATTGGCTTGTTCTTGAGCTTGATCTTCCTTCTCAATCTCAACAGTAGCTTTGTCCAGAGAAATGTCTCCATCTGTTTCTTGAGTTCCTGCTGTATGCTTGTATCCCATCACAGCCTCATTGAAGACAACATCCCTGCTTATTATACACCTCTTGTGTCCAGATTCTAAGCACCACAGCTTATAACCTTTCACCCCTCTAGGATATCCAATGAACACACATTTAAGAGCCCTTGGTTCAAGTTTGTCCTGCTTAATATGCACAAAAGCTTGACAACCAAATACCTTAAGATCAAAGTAATTTGAAAGCTTACCATACTAGATGTCATCTGGTGTTTTGAACTCAATGGCTGATGATGGAGTCCTGTTGATGAGAAAACATGCAGTGCTTACAGCTTCCCCCCAAAATGACTTTGGCATTGCTGCATCAGCTAACATGCACCTTACCCTCTCAAGGATGGTCCTATTCATTCTCTCTGCAAGTCTATTCTGCTGGGGGTTAGATGGAACTGTTTTATGTCTTGTAATTCCCCTTGTCTTGCAGAAATCACTGAACTCTTGTGAAAGATACTCCAGACCATTGTCAGTTCTCAAATGCTTGACCTTCTTTCCAGTTTGATTCTCTTATTTTGTGATCCATTCCTTAAACCTTTGAAGGGCCTCACTCTTGTGTTTCATCACATAGACCCACACCTTCCTACTGTAATCATCAATGAAAGTTATGAAGTATCTGCCCCCTCCATGAGTTTCTGTTCTTGCAGGACCCCACACATCTGAGTGTATGTAGTCAAGGATCCCTTCAGTCTTGTGAACCCCTTTGGGATAGGGTTGCTTCTTGGCCTTTCCCAGGACACAATGTTCACAGAAATCCATCTTTGTGACATGGTTGTGCCAAAGACATTCTTCTTTGCAAGCTCAATCAGACCTTTCTCACCTATGTGACCAAGCCTCTTATGCCACATCATGGTTTCCACACTGCTCATTATAACATTCACAGATCCCTTCACAGAATTCCCCATGAGCAGATACAGTCCATTTTTCTTCTTTCCTGTCATCAAGGTCTTTGACTCCTTTGTTATGATGATATCCCCATCTTTGGTGCAAAATTCACAACCAGCAGCATTCAAGGATCCAAGTGAAATCAGATTTCTCTTGAGGTCAGGCACATACCTAACTTGAGTTAATATGACAGTTGATCCAGTTTCCATCTTGATTTTCACAGAGCCTATCCCCTCCACTTTACATGACTGATCATTGCCTAGAAGTACACTACCTCCATCAATATCTTTCAAGTCTTGGAACCAATTTTTATGAGGACACATGTGAAAAGAGCATCCAGAATCAAGCACCCATTCATTGTGCATCCTGGCCTCAGAAACTGTAAGGACTTCAGCACTATCATATCCCTCTTCAGCAACTGTAACATCTGCCTTTTGATCTTGTTTGTCCTTTCCTTTACTTGGACAACTTTTCTTCAAATGCCCTACCTTATGACAGTAGAAACACTTCCTTTTCTCCACAAAACCTGTTCCAGATTTTGATTCTTCCTTTTGGCTTTGTCCTTTCTTGAACTTACTGTTCTTCTTCTTGTTCTTGAATTTTACATTCAAGCTTTCACCATCAGTATTAGACTTCTTATCAGTGCCATTTTTGTCCCCTGATAATTGTAGAAACTTTGTCTTGATGGCAGTTTGAACTTTATCAAAGTCCAGCTGATCCTGTCTCCCAAACAGCAGTGCATCTTTGAAGTTTTCCAATGATTTAGGCAATGCATTCAATAACATAAGTGCCTTATCATCATCCTCAACTTTGACTCCTAGATCTTCCAGATCATCTATGCACTTGATGAATTCATCAAACTGTTCATTCATGTTCTTGTCCTCCTTCATCTTGAAACCATGTAGCCTCTGCCTTGCATGCAACTTATTCGAAACTGATCTTGTTTGGTACAGGCTATCCAATTTCTCCATGATTTCAATGGCTGACTTAGCCTTGCAAACTTCCCTCAATGGTTTGTCTCCCAAACACAAAATAATCGCACTCAACGCCCTTTCCAGAATCTCAGTCTTGCGGTTCAAATTCGGAGCACTGGCCCATTGCTCATCCGTTAAGAAAGCATTCGCCAATCCGTGCTGTGTCAAAAGAGCTCGCACCTTGATTTTCCAAAGCCCATAATCTTTCTTGCCCGTGAACTTGTCCACTTCTAACTTCAACGAGGTCATCTTCAAGTCGTGGCGTTTCCCACAGACGGTGCCAATTTGTTAGTTGAATCAGAGAAGAAACCGCAGAAGCCGCAAGCAAAAGCTCAGTTGCAAGAAACAAAACCAGAAAATTAAAGGACTAAAACAAGAAATCAAAGTATACGCACGATTTACGTGGTTCGATCAAATGATCTACATCCACGGGAGAGAGGGGGAACTTCTTATTATGAAATTGAAGACGAATTACAGAGTAATCTCACGAATTGAACTCAAGAACTCAAGAACTCTAATTATGAAACTATCTCTAAATTCTCAGATGTATAATTAAAATGGTTCAGCAACGAATCATTGAAGGGTAAATATTAGTTATTTTAATTGAATGGTATTAATTGTTTTAACTGAGGAATATTAGTTGAACTATGATTTTAATAAAATAATAAAATATTAATATTTTAATTGAAGGGTATTAATTATTTTCATTGAGGAATATTAATTTTAAAATATTAATTATTTTAATAAAAAATAGGTTCATGGTTTATAATTATATATATATATATATATATATATATATATATATATATATTTAGCAAAGTGTAGAATGAAAATGCTTCAACAACGAATCATTTGAGGGTATTAGTTGTTTACACTAATAAATATTAGTTATTTTAATTGAAGGGTATTAATTGTTTTCACTGAGAACTAATAGCTGAATTGTGATTTTAATAAAATATTAATATTTTAATTGAAGGGTATTAATTGTTTTCATTGAGGAGTTTTAATTTTAAAATATTATTTATTTTAATAAAGAAATAGATTCATGATTTATAATTATATATATATATATATATATATATATATTAAGTAAAGTATAGATTGAAAATGGTTTAGCAACGAATAATTGAAGTGTATTAGTTATTTACACTAAAAAATATTAGTTATTTTAATTGAATGGTATTGGGGAGTATTAGTTGAACTATGATTTTAATAAAATATTAAGTTATTAATATTTTAATTTAAGGGTATTAATTGTTTTCACTGAAGAATATTAATTTTAAAATATTAGTTATTTTAATAAAGATATAGATTCATGATTTATAATTTTTAAGGAAGAGTTATGTTTAAAAGAATTTAACCTAATTTAGCGTATTTGGTTGCTTTTGTCTAATTTTATGCAAAGGTTCAGGGTTCGAACCTAATTTCACAATTTTCTTTTTCCTCCTTTCATATAAGGAAAAGTTGGATTTTAATTAATCAATAATAGTTTCAAGTAAGAATTTGAATCTAAATATGTTGTCTAGATTAGTCGGTTGCTTTTGATGTACTCAGCACAAAGATACATGATTTTTTTTTTTTTTACAGAACACAAAGATACATGGGTTGATCATTCTTGTTTGTTTTTTTTTTAATTTAAGAAAAATTTGAAAATTTGATTTTTAATAGATCAATACGAATTATCAAAAATTGTCTAACTTTCTATCTTCAGTTTTGAGGAGGTACAATGTTTTATTTTTTAACCTTATTAATGACATTTTATTGAAATATGTTTATTAGTAACAAATAAATTATTTATGATGACAACAATAAATTTGTATCAAAAATATTTATTTTAATGAGTAAATTCAAATTCGTCATGTTGTATAATAAATGATGACTAAATCCAAATTCGTCATGTTTGTAATAATAAATAATGACGAAATTGAGGCGTCGCGAACAAACTCATTCTATATATATATATATATATATATATATATTTGTAAACATTAAAAAATGACATATGATTATTAACCGTCACTATATATAAACATTGACAACGGAAAAAGATGTCATTATTTTTTCCAAACAATTAGTGACGAAACATAAAATCGTCATGAAAATATTATATTACATGACGAATATTATCGTTACTAATTAGAACAAATATCGTCACCAAATAATATTGTGACGAAATAAGTGTGTCGCTAATTATTTTGAATAACTAATGACAAAATAAATTATCGTCAAAAAAATATTTATTACATGACATTAAATATCATCACCAATTATTTTGAATATCGTCGCCAAAGTTTACTGTGACAAATTTTTTACTGGTGTCACGAAATCTACAAATTAGTGATGAAAATAATTATTAATGGTGACAAAATAAAAATTTGTCACGATTTCTACTTTTCAAGCGACAAAGATAAAATTCGTCACTTTTAAGTAACAAATTATGACAAATTTTATGTCGTTGAAAAAAAAATCGTCACGTAAAGTGTGATTTCTTGTAGTGTTATCAATTTCATTTCTTTCTTTTTTCAATTAAAAAATTCATCTATGCAGCCGTTCATATGGTTCCTCGTACATATTAAATTTTTAAGATTTATTTTTATAATATTGAGATAAATGCATACATTAAAATAGTTATGCAATTTAAGAATGTATACATCTCATGTATATTTTTGTAAATAAATAACTAACATTATTCTGTATCCTCCTGATTTAATATAAGTTTGAGGTTCAAAGCACTCAATTGCTATCCAATATTCCTATGTTGGTCGGTCCATACAGAGTTTTGGTCTGTCGTCAATTGTAATGCATTGTTCATATTTTTATCTCGTGAAATTATTTTGAATCTAGAGGCAAAAATATTGAGGAATATAAAGTTCAATTGTTATGCATTGTTTGTATGTTAATTAATTAACCCAATAACATCTCCCAAACTTAATCCAGTACGATAAATATTCTCATATGTATTTGGTGGTTTGTCAAATAGAATAAATTGATATATTAGTTCTTATATGTCTTTTATAATCTTTATCCAAGTAATTAATCTAGGATAAAGTTTTATATGAAAATAGTTCATGATAAGCTTATCATGAAACTGTTTTAAAGTATCAAATATTTGATCAGGTGTATCATAAATCTAATCAGAAGTATAAAAAATCGGGATCAATGTTATTATATTGTAATTGTTGTAGATTTTCTTGATCCTAACTTTTGATACTCTTGAGGAATATTTTATACTCTTGATCAAATATTCGATACTTTAAAATAATTTCATGATAAGTTTATCATGAACCATTTTCATATAAAACCTACTCTTAATCAAGATAATCGCTCTCTTCTACAAAAAATTAAGAGTTTGTATAGAGTACATAAATCACTTTACAATACTTTTTAGTATAACAACAACTAATACGGTTTAGTTGATTAATGTTCATATGTATTTGGTGGTTTTCCTAATAGAATATATTGATATATTATTTGTTATATGTCTTCTATAATCTTTCTTCGAATTAATTAATCTAGATAATCTCTCTTCTACAAAAAATTAAGATTACGTATGGAGTAAAATTGGTCCATACATAAACCACTTTGCAATAGTATAACCACTAATACCCTTTAGTGTAGTCAACTAATATCCTTTAGTTAAACAATTGATACTCTTCATACCATTCAATTAATTCCCTTCGGTGAAAACAACTAATACTCTCTAAAACTAAACTCTTCAGTGAAAGTAACTACTCCCTCTGTGCCACATCAGTTTGTACACTTGTCATTTTGGTCCGTCCCACACCAATTTGCAAAATACTAAAAAAAAAAATTAATTTACGTGTACACTCACAAACATGCCACTATTTTATTAAAAAAACACATCTTTTTAAAAAAAAATGTGCAACCAATTGGGGTGCAAATTGTTGTGGGACGGAGGGAGTTATTCCAAAACTAATACCCTTAAGTTAAAACAACTAATATCATTTAGTGAAAACAACTAATACCCTTTAGTAAAAACAACTAATACACTTCAAATTATTCATGTATGAACAATTTTCACTCTATACTTTGCCAAAAAAACAAAGAGAGGTCTTATTCTTTTTTTTTAATTCATAAATATTTATTTTAATAACTTCTACCAACTATATATCAAATTATTTATATACATTGATCATTCAAAAAAATATTTAATAACTATTATTTTAAAATAATTGAAATATCTTTTATACTACAAAATAAAGGGATTTATCATAATATATATATTTCAAAGATATATTCAATATACATCCAATATATTTTGTAAATAATTATTAGTCAATATTTACTATAAGGATTACAATACAATATATTTTAAAGATATATATATCAAATATATAAAAAGATTTTTTTTATAAAATGAATATTACTCAATTAGCAATAATTTTGGCGGGAAAATTTAATGGTTTCAAAAAATATGGCGGTTAGCATTATTATATATATATATGTATATGTATATATATATATATATATATATATAGATTCTTCACGAAACCTCTAAGCTCCCAAATAAAAAAGATGCTCGATACAGGCTCTCTTTAAACAGGCCCTGGAAAGATATACAAGACTACTTCTAGAAAGACGATAGACAAGACTATGCAGGCTTCCTTTATATCGGCCCTAGAAAGATCGGCAAGACTACTTCTGGAAAGATCGGTAAGACTACTTCGGATTGAAACTAGATATAATTGGTATCCATGGAGTGGGAGCGACGGTATCGAGAGATAAGACCTTTTTTTTTTTTTTCAGACAAAAGATATTTCATTCCAAAACACTAATCTACATGCACAAGACATGCCCAGAAAAGACTATTTATAGTAAGAGCTGCCATCTTCAACAAATTAGAGTTTTTCGGAGGAGAAAGTTGCTTATGGTGATTGCATACACAATTTTTTTTTAATCGAAAAAAATATAATATTATTTGTGGAGTACCAGAGGTACTCAAAATGGAAGGAGTACAAAAGGAAATTATAGAGGAAAGACAATAGGGCACCTCTTACAAAAAAAAGCATAAAACTATACCTAAGAGCACTACATTCTAGGATTGCGGCACCAATCTTTAAAAGAAAAGTTGCAAACACTACCGCCTTCGACAAATTAAACCCCTAAACTTTGCTCTTATTTCCTTAAAAAATTTATAGGTCTTGAAATAGTATATGATGCGTATAAAAGAGGACCTGACCCAAAGAAGTCCAGTCCACTTTCTATCATCTAATAATAAGGCCTAATTGGCCTAACCAAGCCCAAGATTGTGAATAATCTGGCAAAAGGAATTAGGTATCCTCGAGAGCCAACCCATAAAAGAGGCAGGTCCTCAATGGACCTGACGTGTAAAGGTTGCTAATATGAAGAGATGCGTCCAAAATACTTGGGCAAAATCAACTATACGAAAACTACTCGCAATAGCCTCAAAAGGCTATCAGGTCTCCAAGAGACCTGTTAGGTCTATGACGGACCTGTTAGGTCTCTCCGCGACCTGATACATGATTACAAAATCATACAAAAAACCCCTTATAATAAGGTCAAAATCATCCTTTCTACTCCGAGGAATCAATATTACTCTCATACGGATAAGGACTAAATCAGGGGCTTATCTGTCCTTTACTAAGGACCTGGCCCATAGTACAAACAACCTTATGCTAAAAGACATGATAATGCCCCATGGCACAACAGAGATGGTCCCCCATTTTTCTGGAATATTCTTGGCACGTGTCTAGGGTTTCTTGGCCCTCAATTCACCCAATATTGCACTTAGGCCCCTAGCCTCTAAAAGGTATAAATATCTCCTCTCTCCCAGGTGAAAGGTAATTTTTGCCTCACTTTCATACACAAACACGCACTAAATCTCTATAATATTACCTTCTTCAATCACTTGCTCCGGCCATTGACTTGCGGGCAAATCCCCGGCGGGTTTTTGCAGGTCCTTGATGGAGCTGGCAAGCTGAGGACGAGAAGTTGTATTTTTTGCACGATCCTCTCTTTCTTCATCCTTACTTAGATGGCTTATTAGGTGACATTCTCTTTAAATTATATTTCTCCTTTATAAATATTATTTGATGATATCTTTTCGCTTCAAATGGCGCCGTCTGTGGGAAATCTTAGCTAAGACGTGAGGTTTCCTAAAATATCTTGTGAAAATTATGCATGTTCTCATGAAAATTCTATGTTTAAATCGTGAATGTCCTGTTTGTATTCGTGGCGTGGGATTGTTAGTTTTCATCGTGTTATTAGTGTTATTAGGCTTTAATCTATGCATCTAGGTCTTTTTATCGATGATTTTGGAAGCTAAACTATTAGTAGTTGAATTGGTGTTCATGAAACTGGGAAAATCCTGTGGAATTATTGCTGTCAAATGTATCTGTGCTAAAAATAGAGCAGTGTTGTCATTATTTGAAGTAGATCTCTTGTTCATTATGGTGGATAGGCTTTAAATATGATGCATATTATTTATTGTCGCTAATATCTCTTGCTTCTTGTGAAAACTTGGTGATTATCTGTATGTATTCTCATAAATCTGTTAGAAATACGGATTCTCCCAAGTAATCTTCTGTTAAAATCATTATGGCTAAAATTTGGAGAATATTCCTCTTTATTAGCTATGACGGAATCTACTCAAGTCTCAAGGGATCTGAACAAAGATTTCGATAATGCGGCTAATGACGAAGGCAGCGCAAGCACTCCTATACATGCTGCCACAACAGCCCCCTCAAAGCAAACAAGCCCACTTTCCAGTGGTGAATCCATGGTTACTATGACCGTGGACCAAGTCAAAGCTCTTATTGATGAGGCCGTACGAAGGACTCAAATGGATATCTTGAATTTTGTGGGAGTTCCTCACAGTACCTCAGCACCTATTGTAGGAGTTGACACAAATACTGAAGCTGCTCCAGATCTACCTCCTCCTGGTAGTACTCTGGACGCTCCTATCCTAACAGCTCCCGACGTGGAGAAAGATGTTGGCAATCCTGGTGAAGGAGAGCTGACTGGAAAGCTCAGCTCAAGTGAGGAGCTCAGAATCATAAGACAAGAGATGAAAGAAATGAAGGAACGTTATGAGAAGTTGGGTACCCAGGTCTTTCGACCAGTGGGATCGCCCTTTGTTGCTAAAATCCTTGAGGATCCATTTTCTCCAAATTTCAAGACCCTCTCGTATGAATAAGATGGAACTACAGATCCGCAGGATCTCCTCTTAAGGTTTGAGAATGGAGCTCTGCTTCATCAATACATTGATGGTGTAAAGTGTACGGTGTTTCTTACTACCCTCACCAAGACAGCTCAAAAATGGTTCGGACAGCTACTTTTAAGTTCGATCAACTTATTTGCAGAATTCACCTTGTTTTTTCTGCATCAATATGCCACCACTAGGCGCCAAAAGAAGACCTCACTACATCTGCTAAGCATCAAGCAGGATGTGGGAGGAAGCATCAAGGAGTTTATTGGGAAATTTAATGAAGCGGCCCTGGAGGTGCCTACCGCCACAGACGAAGTAAAGATCAATGCTCTTACTAGAGGTTTAATGAACAACGACCTATTCAGGTCTTTGGCAAAAAAATCCACCTAAAACCTTTGATGAGCTCTTAGGAAGAGCTGATAAGTACATTAACTTGGAGGACATCAAGTTGGCGCGGAGAAGCGAGGACAAGAATCCAAGGGCTCGAAAGGAGCCCGAGAAGAAAAAGAAAGAGAATAATGATAAGAACACCAATCTAAGGGGAAATGACATATTTGAGAAGTTTACACCCTTAACTTTGTAGCCAGCTGAGATGCTAGAGGTTGCAACGACACATCCGGCTTTCCGCTATCCACGATCGGTGGTGGATGCTTCTAGGAATCCAAGATTTGAGCTATTTTGCCGATTCCATAAAGACTATGGTCATGCCACCAATGACTATAGACATTTAAAGAATGCCATTGAAAAGATGATACAAGATGGTCACCTTCGTGACTTTATTAAAGTTGAAAGAGCTCAAGAACACAAGCGAAAAGATGATGGAAACAGGGGAAAAGAGGCTTGTGAACCCCCAAGAAAATATGGTCCCAGTCACAAGAGGGGTTATATTCAAATGATCGTGGGAGGACCTACTGATGGTGACTCCAATCGCACGAGAAGAGCGTCTGCTAGGAATGCTAGAGCCTGGGCAGAAAGAGAAATATATGAAATAGGAGAAATGAAGAGCTCTCCTGTTATTCACTTTGGACCGGTGGTTGAGGGTCCCATTTTAAGGCCTCACAATGATGCCTTAGTGATTACTGCAGAAATTGGAGGTTTTGATGTGGCCAGGGTTTTCCTAGACACTGGCAGCTCCGCTGATATTATCTTGCAAAGTTGCTTTAAGAAAATGAATCTTAGTGTAGTGCTACAGCCAATTGAGACATCTCTCTTTGGTTTTACGGGTAGCGTGATTCACCCAAAGGGTTTGGCTACCCTTCAGGTCCGTTTGGGCTACTCCTGTGCAAAGGGTGAGGATGGTGAATTTCATAGTGGTGGACGTGCCTTCCACCTATAAATGTCATACTGGGAAGACCATCCCTCAATCTATTCCAAGCGGCAATATCCACTTACCAAATGAAGTTAAAATTTCCTATTGGAGATGAGGTGGGTGAAGTACCTGGGGACCAGGTCAGCTCACAAAAGTGTTATGTTGATACTGTAAGAGAGGCTGGTCGCGCAATGACTAGAGATCAAACTCGGAGAGACGATCCCGTGGGTAAAAAACTCAGGACCATCGAGATGATGGAGGAAGATCCTGAAATGAGCATGAAACCAAAGGAAGAGCTGAAGCAGGTGGAGCTCTTTTCCAACAAAATCGGTTTTACTACAAAGATTGGTACCCAGATGGCCCATGATGTGGTTGAAGCTCTTATTCGATGTTTAAGGAAGAATGATGATGTCTTTGCTTTCCAACCTTCAGATCTAACGGGTATTTACCCTGCGGTGGCCATGCACCACTTGAACGTGGACCAAAGCGTGAGGCCAGTTAAGCAAAAAATGAGGAGCTTTGGTACTGAGAAAAATGAAGTCATCAGGGAGGAGGTACAAAAATTAAACTGTCGGATCGCTGCTCTTAGCAGGTTCATATCCAGGTCGGCGAAAAGGAGTTTACCTTTCTTTAAGATACTAAGGAAAGGTAGTAAATTTGAATGGAGTGCTGAATGTCAGAAAGCATTTGAGGAGCTGAAGGCTCATTTGGCAGACCTGCCGCTACTGACCAAACCGAAGGTGGGTAAGGTCCTATATCTCTATATCTCTGAGTTCGGTACTACTTAGGGAGGAGGGCTCGGTGCAGAAGCCTATTTATTATGTTAGCAAAATGATTCAGTGACCAGAGGTCCGTTATTTAGACATTGAGAAGTCAGCATTGGCAGTTATGACAACAATAAGGAGATTGAGACCCTACTTTTTGTCTCATAAAGTGATCGTGCGAACAAATCTTCCTTTCAAGCAGGTCTTAAGCAGACCTAATTTGTCGAGTAGGATGGTGAAATATGCTGTGGAGCTGGGTGAATATGACATCGAATTCAAACCCAGAACGGCCATCAAAGCTCAGGCATTGACAGATTTCATCCTGGAAACTACTAAAGAAACAAATTTGAAAGAATGGAAATCTTTTGTGGATGGTTCCTCGACCATGGGAGGAGCAGGGGCTGGAATTCTAATTATCAGTCTCTTGAAGGTGTAGAATTGCAATTTGCAATTAAATTTGAATTCAAGGCATTGAATAATGAGGCGGAATACGAGGCCTTTACTAGAGGAATGAAAATGCTTTGGGAGCTTGGAGCTCAGAAAGCAATTATCTACTCAGATTCTCAGTTTGTAACTCAGCTGGTAATGGGTTTCTATGAAAAGAAGGATGAAAAGATGCAAAGGTTGTTGGGACAATGTCAGTTTTGATTAGATCCCAAAGCTCCTGAAAAGATGTAATGCCTTAGCAAGTCAGGCTAGTCTTGGTTAGGTTAGCACTTAGTTATTTTACAGTTCACAGGAACTCAATGAGAAGAGTACTCATTGATGACAATCAAGACTGAAGCCTGAAGACGCAGAGCACCATTTTGAACTTACGACAATCTATCTAAGCTGGCTGAGTAAGTGTCAGTGATGAAGAGTATGACCCTGAGGTCATTACTAACTCAGTCCTGGAGGGAACATGATGATACTGAGTAATGGGAAAGACTTGGAGTAGGGCCAAGCAATGCAAAAAGAATGTCAGCGTCAGGACAAGACCGTTGTGCTCGAGATAAAAAGAATTGAATGAGTTCTGACATTCTCACCAACCTGATGATGTGGACCAAACCAGGAAGGACATGCACGTACGGACCTGACATGAAGACTGAGTTCAGACTGCACTTTTCAACGGGCAAGCATTAAATGGAGCATTAAATGCAATTACCTAATCCATGCAAGGACGACTGCTGTATAGGAGATATGTCCGTTGAACAACCCTACGAAGATGACTAGAAGGCTATCTCTTCCAACGGATAGTTTTCAAATTCATCTATAAATACAGAAGGCCTTGAACCCATTCAAGGTTACGAGAAATTTCCAAGCCAGAAATTACTCAAATTCTCAAGCGTTCAAAGCACTCAGCGTTCTAAAAGAAGCACTCGAAACCAGATAAATTTCCCAAGTGTTTCTTAGATTAGTGAGAGTTATTCTGTATTCCAATGAGCTTTCAAGTCATACCTTAAGCTTAGAGTGATTATTCATCCTTAGCATAGCTTTATCTTGTAAGGATAATCACAATCTTAGTTGAAAACCAAACTAAAACCAAAACGCTCTAGTCAGGTTTGTTGGTTGAAGTTGTTTAGTGAAGTTAGGAAGGAGTTTGTATAGGTCAGTGAGGTTAGCTGATCTTGGTGCACCTTGACACGTTAAAAACAAGTTAATCCCAAGTAGTGGATTATCCTGTTTAATTAGGACCGTGGACGTAGGAGCTTGAGTCTCTGAACCACGTTAAACTCCTTGTGTTCTTACTGCTTTGATATTGTTCTTAACTGCTTATTTGTTTAAGTCATTCATTGCATTAGCTTTATCAGGCTTGAATTAATCAGCCTGATCATCAACTTGAACACTGCGCTACTAATCACTATTTCAGAATAGAGTAATCAAGATTTCAGAAAGCAAACATTAACAAGACTATAAACTTTTAGGGCTCACGCATTTCCACACTGAACTCAAGTTGATAGTTTGCCAACTGACTAGCATTCAGTGCAGTCAGTAGGTGTGTTATCAACCCTGAGTTCTTTAACACTCTGAGCTAAGGGGACCCAGTTAGTTTAAAAGTGAGAAAAATTTGTATACGTGTATTCCCCCCCCATACACGTATCCCTCAGTCTTGTACCGGGACCAACAAAGGTACGCAGAGCAAGTGGAACAACTCAGGTCCAAATTTATTGAATTTAGGGTGGAGCATATACCTAGTGCTGAAAACACAAGAGATGACTACTTGGCCAAGTTGGCAAGCTCCACGGAAGATGGAGCCAAGGGAAAGATAACTTTGTTGACTGCTGAAAGCAGATTTGTGGCAATGAATATTGGAGCCATTAAGGAAGACCATACACGTATCCCTCAGTCTTGTACCGGGACCAACAAGTGGTATCAGAGCAGTGGTTCAAAAGACCACTGACTTTGAATACTAATAGTTTCAGAGGTGAAGCTGTTGGTGGTCACTGAACAGATCTGAGTTTGCTTTTCATAAAACTTGCATCATCATGACTTCGAGGAGACTTGAAGCTTCATTACCTGAATTCTCTGTTTCTAACTTTGTCTACTGGAAGTTCAGACTTGAGCACATCTAGATGCCATCCATGACCAGATGTCGCGTGTTATCAAGGAAGGACCCATCAAGATCACCATCCCTAATGTCAGAGGACTGGTGTATGAGCATCTTAACATTGGCATACAGGTTCCTAAGGAGAGGAAGGATGTGACCAATGATGAGATCAAAATGGTGGGACTGGATAATATGGCCAGAAACATCATCTTGCATACGGTGCCTTTCGAGAAGTCAGCGAGGCTGATGAACTTAAAGACGGATAAGGAGGTCTGGGATGAGCTGACCAGGATATGCGAAGGGTCAGAAAAGATAAAGGAGAACAAGAGGAATATTGCCATTCAGAAGTTCGAAGCATTCGAGATGCTGACTGATGAGACGATAGATCAGATGGAGTCAAGATTCATCAAGTTGATGAATGAGTTGGTGATGTTGGATAAGGATGTTCCAAAGAGAGATGTTGCTTCTAAGATCCTGAATGCCCTTCCTGAGAGATGGGACAACAGTGTAATTATACTAAAGAACACTCAGGATATGAGTAACATAACTTCTGCTTTACTTTTTTTAGAGCTTAAAGCACTGGAATATGATCTCAACAAGAGAAAGAAGAAAGTTAAGCAAGAAGAAGAGGAAAAGGAGAAAGCTCCTGAGAAAAGCGTGGCGTTCAAAGCGTGGCGTTCAAAGGAGTGCAAAATCCCAAAAGATACTTCTCTTCTTCCAACAACTTTTTATTTTTTTATTGTGCTCCATTGCACCAAACTCAGTTGTCTTCATCAACCCCGTGACCATAATCTCATACAACAATCTTTCACCTAAAATAATTTGTTTAATATTCTTAGGGTTTAGTTAGAACAAAACATAATAATGATTCAATAATTTGAAAAATATGTAATGTTAACTATACATACCGTCACGAATTCCCGGTCTTTGTGCACTTACATCTTTACCCTTAAGAAAGTGTGTTTTGTTCCTCCAAAAGGGATGATCAGAAGGAAGAAACTTCTGATGGTTGTCAAACCATGACACCTTCTTACTCAATGGGAGATTGAATGCATATCAGATCTTTCCATGCAGTACGGACATGCTTGTTTTCCTACTGTCGACATCCCGGACAACATAGAAAATGCTGGAAAATCACTAATGGTCCACAAAAGAGCAGCCCACATCGTGAAGTTCTGCTTTCTATGAACGTCGTAGGTCTCCACTCCCGAATGCCACAAAGATATCACTCCTTTAATCAGTGACTGAAGATATACATCAAGTTTATGCTTGGGGTTGTGTGGACCAGACACCAAGATAGTAAGAAATATATGTTGATGCTTCATACATAACCAAGGAGGTAGATTGTACGGAGTCAATAGAACAGGCCACAATGAATACTTTTTTCCATACATTCCGAATGGAGCAAATCAATCTGTGCACAAATCCAACCTCACATTTCTCGTCTCCCACTACATAAATATGTATTTTTTGTAACGAAATTATTTGTAACCAAGATTTAAATGGTTACAAAAAATAACATATTGTAACTAATTTTTTTTTTGTTACGAAAAAAATCTTATTTTAAATATCATTAAATACTTGTCGTTACAAATACTAAAATTTTGGATACAAATACTAAACCTGATTTATTTGTGCATTATTATATTATTTATTAAATTAAATAGAAGAATTTGGATTTTTTTGTTTTTTACCAACAAGAGGAATTCTAATTTCATTTTATCTTTCAAACTCTTGGCTTGCTCTCTCTCTCAGAATCTAAGGCTCAGAATTGAAGGCGTCTCTCACAAGGTTAGGGTTTTTATTTTCCTAAAATTCTTTCACAAATTCTTTCCAATTCTTGATCTCATAATTCGTTCAAGGCTTTCTCGTCTTCGTTGATAACTTTTGTTGATATGTCTTGAATCACACACTTCTCTCTGAGCCCAACGGTATGCAGTATTGGGCCTTAAGCCCAATTTCGGTGTTTTATCTCAGTGCTATATATATAGTCTTTGAGATCTGTAATCTGTAACCTACATCAGTAATAAAATCCGTTCTCCTCTCTGCCCGTGGACGTAGCCAATTTATTGGTGAACCACGTAAATCTCTTGTCTTTTTACGTTTCTTGTTTATGCTCTATAATCCTATTCTGTCACAACAACTTTTGTGTTGAATTCTGATGGCGAAAGCGTAGATGGCAAAGCGAAGACTTTCCCTTCCAGCTTTATTGTCAACACATTCTGCAGCACCAGGATATTTTCTTTCGAGAATTGACCGGGTATGTATCTTATGCGTTGGATTAGATCCGATAGGAAGCTCAATGAGTAGCCAAAATTATTTCAGTGTCTCGTTCCCCCTAAGGTGAATAGACACTTTCAATTACTTATAGTAGAATCAGAATGACTTAATTAGGTATGAATTTGATACTTTTGATAGTTAGAGATTTTAACTTCAATTTTAATGCACTACAAAAAAAAATATTATTTTGCGAGAAATTTGCGACGGACAATTATCCGTCGCAAATTTCGTGAATTTGCGACGGATATTGGAGACCCGTCGGAAAAAAAGATAATTTACGACGGAAATAAAAAACCATCGCAAACTGCACTGTTTTGCGACGGCTACTCCGTCGCAAAGTGTGGGATCCATTAACTTCGTTGCATACCGACAAATTTTGCGACGGATTAGCTGTCGTAAATTTCAATTTCAATTTTGCGACGGACGTGCCCGTCGCAAACCGACCCGTTAAAAAATACCCGTTGGGGAAACAGACCACTTGACTAATTTTGCGACGGATATTGCCGTCGCAATTTTTAACTTCGAATTTACGACGGCCTATTCCGTCGCAAATATTGACCCGGTTTTGCGTGACCTTTCGGGAAACGTCGCGTTGACTGATTGACACATTTGCGACGGCTTGGCTGTCGCAAATACTAAAAAACGACGCTGTTCGGGTGTTTGGCGGTCGCAATTTGCGACGGACGGGCGTCTGTCGCAAATTTTTTCCCCTTATATATAGAACAGCACAGGCGGCGAGAAGAATAAGAGGAAGAAGAGGAAAAAGGAGGGAGAAGTCGGGTGCAGTCGCTGTAGAGCCAATCCATCCCAACCGAGTGCTCGTTTCTTCATTAAATCGTAAGTTTTCTTCATTTTTACCGTTTAAAATTTAATTTTCAAGCATGTTTAGAATTTGTTAAGTTTTGAAATTGAATTTAGTTGAATTGTTAAGTTTATATTATATTTTTAATTTTAGTAATTTTAGTTGAATTGTTTTAGTAATTTGTTAATTTTTAATTGTTAAGCATGTTTAAATAATATTACAAAATAATTTTAGTTGATTGATTTTAGTTGAATTGTTTAATAATTTTACAAAATAATATTAGTAAATTGATTTAAGTTTAATATATAATTTTACAAAATAATATTTATAAGTTGTTTGATTTTAGTTGAGTAGGTAGTTTAATGATTTTAAATAATATTAGTTGTTTGATTTAAATTTAATATATAATTTTACACAATAATATTAGTTGATTGAATTTAGTTGAGTATGTAGTTAATTGATTTTAAATAATATTAGGTGTTTGATTTTAAATAATATTAGTTGTTTGATTTAAGTTTAATATATATTTTACAAAACAATATTAGTTGATTGAATTTAGTTGAGTAGGTAGTTTGAATTATATTAGTTATTTGATTTTAGTTTAAAGATTTTAAATAATATTAGTTGCTTGATTTAAGTTTAATAATTTTACAAAATAATATTAGTTGATTGATTTTAATTTAGTTGAATGAATTTAGTTGAGTAGGTAGTTTGAATAATATTAGTTGCTTGATTTAAGTTCAATAATTTTACAAAATAATATTATTAGTTTTTTTTTTTTTTTTGCCTAACAAAATAATATTATTAGTTGATTGATTTTGATTTAGTTGAATGAATTTAGTTGAGTAGGTAGTTTGAATAATATTAGTTGCTTGATTTAAGTTTAATAATTTTACAAAATAATATTATTAGTTGATTCATTTTAGTTTAGTTGAATGAGTTTAGTTGAGTAGGTAGTTTGAATAATATTAGTTGCTTGATTTAAGTTTAATAATTTTACAAAATAATATTATTAGTTGATTGATTTTAGTTTAGTTGATTGAATAATTCGTGAAATTTGTTATAGATGAGCGGACAAGGCAGTGGCAACGACAGTCAGCAGCCTCCGAGGGATGAGGAGGCGAGTCGAGGAGGACGAGGAGGGAGGAGACGGCGGGCCTCACTAAGACCCGTGGTTCCACCTATTTTCAGGCCGAGGTCTCTATCAAAGACCTCTTCACAGCCTGGTGCGGGCTCCTCCTCCTCCTCCTCACAGTAGACTGCTGAGGGCTCATCCTCCTCCCGCCAGGATCCAGTTGTTCAAGCACGGATGCCTGTTCAGCCATGTGGTCATACGTAAGTTTTAATATTTTATACTCAATTTTTTTATTAATTAAAATCTAATTATTTTACTAACTTTGAAGTTTTAATTTACAGTTGGATTCCGGGTCATGAGGCTGCTAATCAGGTTTCCAAGTCCATCTTTCGCGGTGGATTCGAGCCCACCGCTTACAGTTGGGGGTTAGTGTCCGATGCAAGAAAAAAGACATACTTCGAGGAGTTTAAGGTATTAATTTAATTTATTAATTCACCGTTTATTAATATCAAATATATAAACAAATATTTATATTTAAACTGTAATTGCAGAAAGAATGTGTCTGGGCACCGGAGCACGATGACCAAATATTGAGGAATTTTGAAAAATATGCGACAGAAAGATACAGGGACCTGCTTTTTAGAATGAGGGACAAGTGGTACAAGAAGGGAGAGACCACCGACATGGAGACTGACAGTGAAAGGCGGCCGATTTGAGACCAATTCCTCCGGTACTGGGATTCTCCTGAATTCAAAGAGAAGTCGGCGAAAAACAAGGCGAATCGGCGTAGTGACCCTGATGGAGAAGGGATGCATGGCGAGACATCGGGCCGGTTCTCGGTCCATTTATGAGCATAGGTTGAGATTTGTAAGTTTCGTCTTTAATTTTGTAGTTTTTGAATTTACATTATTTTTTTCCTAATTTTTATGAGTGGTATTAATTTTTACTATCTTTTTTTCTAATTAGGCGGCGGAGCAAGGACGCGAGCCCTCTCATTTTGAGAGATTGCAGCTCGCCCACCCATTCGTCGAGGAAACTGGGAAGTCTACCTACGGCCGTACCACCGAGATCCACGTAAGTATTATTTCAATATTAATAATATTATTTAAATTTTTAATATTAAAAGTATTTTTTATATTTTATGTTCAATTTATTTAATTTTTTGTATAATTAATTTGCAGAGAAAGATGCTCGAGGACTTTGCCTCTCAGCCTCAGCCTGAGGAAACGGGGTCGGGGTCGATGCCCCCTACACAGCCTTCTGTTGACGTTCAAAATGAATTGTACTTCAAGAACGTCAAGGCTAAAAAGGGGCGGTTCGCTGGATTGGGCAGCTTCGGAAAGAACTTTTTTCGACCTCGTGGCTCAGGCTCATCCTCCTCTCAGTCTTCCATCGACTCTCATCCCAGTGAGGTCGAGAGGCAACTTGCCACGGTGGTGGAGCAGATGAAGAACATGCAGAGGCAGCAGCGAGAGAAGGAAGAGTATGAGAGGCAGCAGCGAGAGACGCACGATCGGTATACAGCCGAGATGGAGCGGTATCGGGTCGAGGTGCAGGAGTATACAGCCGCCATGCAGGCGTGGTGGCAAATATTCGCCTCTGATTCAATGCCATGAGCGCAAATGCCTGCGCCACCGATGCCGCCGATCCCGCCGACCCAGCCATCGATGCCACCGATCCCGCCGACCCAGCCATCGATGTCGCCGATTGTTAACCTGGGCGAGGATGAGGAAGAAGAGGAAGATGGATTTAATTCCGATGGTTAAAAAAATTTGATTTTTAATAACTATGAAGTACAATTTTTTTTTAGTTTGAATTGTTACTTTAATTTAATTTTTGAATTGTTACTTTAATTTATAATTTTGTGAATTTATTTTAGTTTGAATTTACTTTTATTTAATGGACACAACATTTATAAAAACAAGTGAGAAACGAAAATAAATTAATTTGGTGAATTATGAAAAAAAACGAGTCATTTTGGATATATATACAATTAATTGCATACAAATGAACGAATTATAATATTAAGCGGGAGTTGAAATAAATAATTTTACAGAAATAATAAAAATTAAATGACCCCAATATTTATAAAAACAAGTTAGAAACGAAAATGAATTAATTTGGTGAACTATGGAAAAAAACGAGTCAACTGGATACATATACAATTAATTGCATACAAATGAATGAATTATAATTTTAAGCGGGAGTCGAAATAAATAATTTTACCAAACTAATAAAAATTAAATGGCCACAACATTTATAAAAACAAGTGAGAAATAAAAATGAATTAATTTGGTGAATTATAGAAAAAAAATGAGTCAATTTGGATACATATACAATTAATTGCGTACAAATGAACGAATTATAACTTTAAGCGGGGGTCTAAATAAATAATTTTACCAAACTAATAAAAATTAAATGACCACAACATTTATAAAAACAAGTGAGAAACAAAAATGAATTAATTTGGTGAATTATAGAAAAAAATGAGTCAATTTGGATACATATACAATTAATTGCGTACAAATGAACGAATTATAATTTTAAGCGGGAGTCGAAATAAATAATTTTACCAAACTAATAAAAATTAAATGGCCACAACATTTATAAAAACAAGTGAGAAACAAAAGTGAATTAATTTGGTGAATTATAGAAAAAAATGAGTCAATTTGGATACATATACAATTAATTGCGTACAAATGAACGAATTATAAAATTATGCTTTGTCGAAATAAATAATTTTACAAAATAAAAAAAATAGTTGGGCAAAATATTTTAATAAACAACTTAGATACGAAAAAAATTAATTTGGTGAATTATAAAAAAAAAGACTTAATTTGAATACATATACAATTAATTGCATAAAAATGAACGAAAGTAGCTTGTGCTCTAGTGGCGCGCGCCCCCTCCTCTTGCACAAGAGGTCCCGTGTTCGATTCCCCTTGGACGCAAAAATGGATTAATTGTTCAAGGCCTAATAAGAATAATATAGAAGGTGGACCGCATATAACAAGGAATGGGCCGGGTGGCCCAGTGGTCCGCGCCCGTCCCGCCCGCCCCGGGTGCCCGGGCTCGAACCACGCGAGCCACTTTTTTTTTTATATAGGCTCGGTAATTTGCGACGGCCAAACTCCGTCGCAAATATTGAATTTTGCGACGGAAAACAGCCCATCGCAAATTATAACAGAAAAAAATAAAAAAAATTTATATAAATATTTGCAACAGAATGTGGCCGTCGCAAATGTTGTTGACCCGAACGGGTCTAACCCGAAAGATTTGCGACGTACTACTGTCCGTCGCAAATTCTGTGCGACCCGGTCGGGTCTGACCCGCCAAATTTGCGACGGATTTGTCCGTCGTTAATTTGCGAAGGAGTGCAAAATCCGTCGCAAAAATTAGCTACGGCTGTTTTAGGAACGGATACATGTCCGTCGCAGAATCCGTCGCAAAACACTGTTTGCGACGGATTTTCCGTTCCGTCGCAAAACAATGTTTTTTTTGTAGTGATGATTTTTGTGAGGCCAGATTGCTGGGCATTTTCAATGCTTCAATATGAAGGGAAGATACTTCTGCATTGTTAATATCGAGTGAGGGGTTGAATTAGTCATGGATAATATTTTTTGTGATGATATTTCACAAATTTGGTGAACATTTTGCTATTCCGCTTGTTATTCATATGTGTCTGTTTGTTAGACGAATTGTGTTAACAAGTAGTATCTTTTTCTATCATGATATGGTAAGAGTTACTTTTTACAGTTTGTGGTTTATATGGCTACTTTAGCTGGCTTATGTTAGTGACTTGATCAATTTATAGTATGAGTAAGGTATATGTGAGGAAAAGAATATCAAAGTAAGCATAATTATAAGTTGGGTAGGTCTTGTATGAAACCGTCTCATGGTGAGATGAGGTATAAATTGGGCATGATACATTAACACTTCGACAATGGTGGGTGTTAATTTTTGTTGTCTCGTGCCATGAGACGGTTTCAAATAAGATTTTATCTTATAAGTTTATTTTATAATTAAAACAAGACCATTTTACCGAGAATAAAAGTTTTTTGGTCCCGTAATTTATGGAGTGTCCGATTTTGGTCCCAAAAATTTTTACTCTTAAATTTTGGTCTCATAACTTCTAGGGTTTGTTCAATTTTGGTCTCATTCTCACCGAGAAATTCTTTTTTGGTCCCATAACTTATCCAATGTCCAATTTTAGTCCTAAAAATTTTAACTCTTCAATTTTGGTCCCATAACTCCTAGGGTTTGTCCAATTTTTGACCCATTTTTTTTTCAAAAATACAAAAACGATGTCGTTTCTTATCACGCGTGGCTCATGTGCCGACGAAATTGGGAGGTTTCCATTCTGTTCACTGACATAACTGTCAAGTGGCATTTTTTTAATTACACTCCACTAAATAAACTAATAAAAATTAAAATTAACTAAAACTAAATTAAATAAAACTAAAAGAAATTAAAAATTAAACTAAAATAAACATATTATTCTTCCCCAACTCCTACAACATGTGTGGATCACTTTCTCTGACAACCCAACCCTACTCCCCCTCACCCCCCTTCCCTCTCCCCCAATTTTAGGTTCTTCTCCCTAAATTTTCAACCACGTATATGTTAATGATATGGAAAAGAATTATTAAAAAAATAAAACACAAAAATAAAATGTTATTTTGCAGCAACATATGGGAGGGTATCGGAAAGCCCAAAATTCGGCAAGAATGTGAGTTGTGCATGACATAAAAGGGCATCGTTTTGGATTTTTTCCAAAATTGGGATCAATATTGGACAATTTCTAGGAGTTACAGGACCAAAATCAAAGAGTAAAAAAATGTGGGACCAAAATCGGACACTTGATAAGTTATGGGACCAAATAACTTTTTTTCTCCCATTTTACCACACACTAATATTTGGGGGACCAAATTTTCCTCAGTTAATGTCGAAAATGGGAAATTAATTCAATCAGGTAGGGTATATGAAATCAATTGTAACATTTATATTTTTGATGTATTCATAATTGTCCTGCAACTTTTATATTTTCAAGTCTGCAGCTAACATTTAATGTTGGTATTAGTCTCAAAATTGATACCTGTTATTCTTATTCATCTAAGACTAAAAAATTCTTCACCAAGTGGAGTTATCTACATCTTAGTTTTCCTAATATATTTTGAACATGAAAATCATCCAAAATACTTATTATACTCTTTCAGCTATACCTTTTCCAATTGCTGCTCTTATTCGTTGCCTTAGTAAATTATAGATCTTCATTAACTTAGCTAAACCATTATAATGATTTGTCAAAAAATTATTTTTTTAGGACCGCAATTTAAGGGAGTAGTAAAATGAGGATCATAACTTTTAAGACTGACAAAATAAGGACAGTAACTTTAAAATATGGCAAATTAAGGACAAACCAACTTGAATCAATGCAAATCGTGCTAGTTGGCCCAATTTGAGCTAAAATTCGAATCCAAATCGGGCCAATTTGGCCTTATTTCAGGCTAAACTTGGGCTTTATTTATAAAATTATAAAAGTTACGGTCCTTAAATTGTCAATCTAAAAAGTTACGGTCCTTAAATTGTCAATCTAAAAAGTTACGATCCTCATTTTGCCCACCTGAAAAATTACGGTCCTTATTTTGCAACACCTCTTAAGTTACGGTCCTGATAAAATAAAATTTCCGTATTTCTCGGGATTTAAACCAAATCCATTCTATGACTTTTGACCTTTATTGAAATGGCCCTTTGTTTATTTGCTTTATCAATTTAGTCATGTATTTAATGAAATCATGCCAATTTGGTCCTAATTGATGTGAAAATGCGCAAAATGCCACCATTTTAGACCTCTATTTTTTTATCTATTTAGTTCTGTACCTATTAAAATTTTTCTAACAAGGCCCTAATTGGCCGGAAAATGCACAATACACTACTGTTTTCAGTCATGTGCATGTGTTTTCTGGTGGTTTGTGATTACATGGCAGATGATCCAATTTTTTACACATGGCATGCTAAATGAGGTAATGAAACCAAAATCGTCCTATAACTTTTTACCTTTATTGAAATAGTCCTCTATCTATTTCCTCTATTGATTTAGTCCTGTATGTGCAAAATTTGTCAATTTCGTCCTAATTGGCCGAAAAAGGTATATAATGGTGTCGTTTCGGTTTGGTGTCGGCCACGTGATTGCGTTTCCGGCGAAAACATGTAATGTGGCATTGTTTTACGACGTGGCACACTGAGTGGAAAATTTCTTCAATTAAAAAAAAGAAATATATAAGTTAAAGATTCCAACTCATTTATTTGTATAAAAATAAAAATAAAACAAAATAGTTAATTTTTTTTTTTAAATCACATGTAATTAGATTAAAAGCAAAAAACAGAAAAATAGAAAACTTAGCGTTGGTTTTGGAAACCCTTGCAACAAATTTTAAATTAAATTAATATTAAATTAAACTAAATCTAATTTAAATAACTAAACATACTTAAAAGAAAGAGTCAAAACTCATGTCATAATACAAAAGAATCATATCCCCAAGTCTAATCCACGAACCCTAAAGAAAAAAAAAATCTCAAATTGAACCCCACCCAAAACCTCTCAAACCGAAAAACTCTCATTGCATCCGTGGTGTTTGTGCGCCGCAAAAGCCCACGGTAGTGGTCAGGTCTAATATATGGTATGTTTTTGTGATTTCATTGGTTTTGAAATTTCTGGATGCTCGTTTCCATATTGCTACAATGAGTATAAAGTGTAGTATATTTGCCATCTACTCAATTTCATGCACCAAGTTCTTGTGAATTTTAGGAAAATCAATTTGGGGTTTTTTTTTTTTCTAGGGTTCTTGGGTTGGAGCAGATTTGATTTTTGTGTTGATAACTCGATATCTCAATTCTCATCTTTACTTTTATAAAAACCTGTGTATTTTCATTTTAATTTGATTTATCGTTTTTTTGTATTTATTTTAAAGGTCTTTTATATTTATTTTTATTCAAATAAATGAGTTGAAATCTTTAACTTATTTCGTCTTCTTTTTTTAATTGGCAAAATTTCCCACATAGCATGCCACGTCGTAAAAAAAATGTCACATCATACGTTTTCGTAGGAAAACAAAATCACGTGGCTAGCATGTGACCAAAACGACACGGTTTTATACCTTTTCCTGCCAATTTTTGAAAATATATAGGTCTGAATCAATAAAACAAATCGATAAAGGACCATTTCAATAAAACCGCTATCTAAGTGTTAATGTTGCACAGCGGTTAAAAACCGCTGTCTAAGTGTGTACTTTGCACAGCGGTTTCTCAACCGCTGTCTCAACTTAGACAGCTGTTTCTTAGTCAGCCCTTATAACCGCTATCTAAGTCCAAAAACAACCGCTGTATAAAGCCAAATTTGTATTAGTGACTCATGTATATATAAGCTCATAAAGGGTATTTTTCATCATCAATGAACTAGACATTACCAATTAATTATAGTTCAACTTCAAACAACCGTGAGACCAATCTTTACCAGATCTCCCGAAGATCGGTCTACCAATTCCACATCAACATTATTCAAAACAGAAACAGAAGCAGGAAATAACAATGGAAAATAATAGCAGGAGCAGAAGCAGGAGTAGAAGTTGCCATTAGGAATCACATATAACATGTCTGGCATGAAAAAACCAAATCAAAATGTTGTTCTAAATGGTATTAATTTCTAGGCAACACAACAGACAGAAATCTATATGAGAAGTTTCATGATAAATATATGGCAGCATTAGGGGAGGCTCTAGGAAGGGGTTTAAACTTTTCTGAAAGCTCTATTAACGTTTTAAAACGCATTTGAAGTTGCTTTGTTGTAAAGTAGAAGTTCCGGAGGTCATAACTTTCTTCGCTGCTAAGTTTGGGCAAATTTTGTGTAGAAATAACCAGTTTCTATAAACTTGGTGCGCTTCTTAGCCGAAAATTTTAACTTAAAGCATTTCAATACCTTTAAAAGCTCACCAACCGCATAACTTGTAAGATAAAAAATTCAATGTCAAAGTCTGAAGAGATTGAGAAGTACTTCTCAAAAGCAAAGAAAGGCCAGAATGGTGCCATTTTGTCATGCCAAGTTCTTCCACTCAAACGATGGGCACCACAGTTTTCTCAAGTTTCGTACCGTGAACAGCTGATTGAAAAGCATAAAGATATTAATGAATTGACATCAAATTAATAGTAAAATAAGAGAACAACCATCTATATTTTTATCGCTTGCACGAATCAACACTTGCTAGCCGGATTCTGAACTCATAAACAATCTCAAAGTATTTGGTATAACAACTTATAAGTTTTTTAAATAAGTTTCTTACCATTTATAAGCCATAAAAAGTAAGTTGAGTTATTTTACTCACCACCCTCACCCATCTCATCTCGGACCAACGCTCCCTCTCTCATACCTCACCCACTTTTACCTCAACAATATTTACTATGAATTATCAAAAGATCTTATATATTTTATTCGTCAAACACTTTAACAATTTAGGAGCTATTTTAAAAATATATATTTTTTAAAAGAACTATTTAAAATAAACATCTTAGAAGCTCTTAGTCTTAGTTCTGCTTTGAATAGGAGCTCGGAATTAATTAAAAGATATGTAAATAGTCCGGCAGACCTCATCCCCTCATTAGGTAATTAACGAGAGATTTATCTAGGGTTTCTCATCTAAGAAAAAACTCTCTCTTTCTATATATATATATATTATAATGTATTGAGAGCATATCGCTCATTAAATGCGGCGGGCCTCTTCACCTCATTACATCCCGAGTGTGTAGCAAGAGCTACTACCCTCGTTAAATATTGAGTGGCCAATACTCCTCGTTAAATACCAAGAGCTCAATATTTTCTCCCATTAATTAAGCTTAGCGAGGCAAGGAGAAAATATCATAAATGATTCTACAATTTTGACCGAGTTCAGATTTATTAATCCTTTATCTTTTTAGTTTTTTAACTATAGTCTTTTTGATATCACAAATGGTCTTTTCCAATAGAAACTTTTAAAAAAATTCCAAAAATTTACATATGCTCTAATAGTAGTGAATGTGTAGCGCTCCACGTCAATAAATAGGGTCCACGTTATACTCCATTTAGATTAATTAGGACAAAAATTGAATTTCTCCCAATTGTTAAGATTCGAATCTTTTTAGATTATTTTGCTCATCATAAAAGGAATTATTGGGCAATAAGAGTTTATTAACTATGAGCGGGGGTTATGTTCTCATGAAGTGCAAGATTTGCAATAAGTAATTGGAGTCTACCATAGTTTAACTCATTTTACCTTGAATGGGAAACGGTTCCACAAATTTTGTTCCTTGAGAGCACCCCCATTGGGGGTAGAATTCTTTGTTGGCACTTATTCTACCTCTACAAAATGAATGGGGAGTGGGGTAGAATTTAGGAGAGAGAAAGGGGAGGTAGAATAAATTGGAATACCTCAATTACTGTATAGTGGGCCCCACGCTAATATTTTTCTTTCTTTTTTCCCTTTCTTTTCGGCTGTAACAACCTTGCATGCATATATTAATTTGTTTTTCTTTTTTTGGCTGTAGATAAATAGTCGTTGCATGCACTGAATATATATATATATATATATTTCTTTTTGGCGGTAGATAATAGCCGTTGCATTGCATGCGCTCGCTCGCGCGCACACACACACACACACACACACACACACACACATATATATATATATATATATATATATATTAAATTGGAACTAGCCTTTTATGTATTGTTTTGGTTTGTTTTAATATTGTACTTGTTTTTTCAATTCTAAATAAAATTCTTGAAGTTTGTTTGTCACAATTATGTGCAAAAATATCAATAGTGTTAAACAAAATTAAGACTAAAAAATCAATTAAAATAATATTAAATATAACATATATTTTATTTATTTGAATAAATTAATATAATTAAAAGCAAAATAAAGTAAAAATATTGAAATTAATAAATATTGATGAATTAAATGATATGGATAGTGAGGTCACTAATAGTAACATTTGTACCTGGAATGAATGGGGGAGTAAGTAGAAATTGAGGGGTAGAATTAAATGTTGATGTGCAATTGATGTGGCAAAAATTTATACCTAGGGACGGGTAGAGAGATGGGAATGCCCTAAGAGGAAGTCGTAGCAGTATATTACTACCTCCGTCCCGGAACACATTGCGGAGTTCACTTTATCTTCGTGTTTTAGCGAGCGAGTTGTTTATTAGTATATGAAATAATAAAATAATTTTTAAAGTAGGGTATGATAGATCTACCTCTTCTTTATTATAAAGTAATTTTAAAATTACTTTATCATTTCAAATATTAATAAAAAATTCACTCGCAAAAACACGAGAGAAATAGTAGCCCCGCAATGTGTTGTGGGACGGAGGGAGTATTAATTAAACCTGCCAGTCAAACACCTAAACCATCTTATGCTCATAAACTGTCAACAATCAACAAAATCATCAGGTATCGAATTTCATTACAATTTCTTTGTCATATATTAATACTATTATATATGATATAGTCCTCGTGTTTGGCGGTTTCAGATTCCCCTGTAATGTAATGGGGATCCCTGTAAATTATGACTACTTCGACCATGAAAATATATATAATGGGGATGGATCCCTGGAAGCGACAGTAGCGAGAGTGACAAAAGATTAATTATAGAGAAACCTGCCATTTTCATCAGAGTTTTTTTGGAGGAGAAACGTGATTAATTACTTACATGGTTATTGCTATTCAGAATCCATATTCTGAAATATATCATTGTGTAGTATATATGAGACGCTTTTACACAAGACTCCATCTTTAAATATAATATGATAAAAGATATTCATGATTAATTTTGATTTTAAGAAATATATTCTTCAACAAATTAAATTAACTAATTATTTTAGGACAAGAGGAAGTGTAAGCGATTTTTAAATAATAATAATATCAACAATCTAATTCATAATTAGCAAAATAAAATGTTCACCTAGCATACATATATAGAACTAAAAACTATATTTTTCATGATGAGATCTAATTAATTCCGCTTGTTTGCGGCCATCATCAATGAGCTAGACATACTCAATATATAGTTCAAGTTAACGACCGTGAAACCTATCTTTACCAATTCCACAACAATAAATTAATATTAATTCAAAACAAAAGCAGCAAATAACAATGAAATAAATAGCCATATGTTTGGCATGCATGAAAGAAAGATCCAAAACCACATGATGATCTCAGGGTCCCAAAGTTGCAAAGATGAGAATGGTAGGCAATACAGAAATTAATCTAAATATATGACAGCATCAGGGGAGGCTCTAGGAAGTGAGTTAAACTTTTCTGAAAGCTCTTGCAGCTGCCCTGCTGAAAACATTTTAGAATGCTTTGGTGTAAGCTTGAGGTCACAGCTTTCTTGCCATGTGAGTTTGGGCAAATTTTGGCTAGAAATGGCGAGTTTCTGCAAGTTTGGAGCACTTCTAAGTAGAAACACTACCATATCTACTGCATACGGCTCATTCAAAAAGCCGTTTATGGTAATCGTTTCCAGGCTGGGAAAGGTAGCCTCCTGTGAGTCCCAGAACTTGTCCATATCAAACTCATAAGCCTTTACCCATTCTGACTTTGGTTCCTACACAAAACAGAATTCAACATTGATTGGATCCTGTATATATTTTCATGGCAAATTCGATCTCAAATTTGTGAAGTTAGAATATTTCATTCAAATCATACTAACTACTATTAACATCATAACATTTTACACACACACAAACACGCAGAATAGATAATGCTACACTATTAGTTTATAAACGCAATGACATCAATTTCATAGGGTGAACAAGTTTCATTGAGGAGACCAGCAGACTCATGTTTCAATATTAGAATTTAACTAAAGCATTTCAATACCTCTAAAATCTTAACAGCCGCACGACTCGTAGGGTATAAATTCAATGTCAAAGCCTCGAGAGATTGAGAAGTACTTCCCAAAAGCAAAGAAAGGCCAGGATGGTGCCATTTTGTCATGCCAAGTTTGAGTATTAACTTCTTCCACTCAAATGATGGGCAACTCACATTCCTCAAGTTGCATACGGTGAACACCTGATTAAAGATATTAATGAAATACATGAAATCAATTAATTAATAAGAGAACAACCATCAATATATATTTTTAAGAACTAATTTCAATATAAGTGGTATTTATGGCTCCAGAAGGAAATAACAACCAAAAGATTCATAAAGCATATTTCCAAGTAAAGACCAAATTGACCTTCACATTTTACATATAATGTGGAAAACCTAACTTAAATTAGATCAAGTAATCATGCAGGTCTGAAGGGAACAAACATACCAGAACAGTCCATGAACACGGTCTGAAAGTCCCACATTTTCCAAGATCCTTCAAAAGACGATGAGCGCCAGGTTGTTTGTGCGCAAACACAAATCGGCTAAAAAAAATGGAAACATCAACTGCAGACGAAGCACGCAACAAGTATGCTCGCTCTACCCAACCATCTATATCCAATGATAATACATAAGGACATGATATAATCAAAGACTGGCTTTCCTTAAAGGTTAGAGTAAGCATCACTCTCTTCAAATTAGGGTTTTTGCAAACCAAAATTTTCAAGCCATAGCAGTTTTCAAGGGTCATATCTTCGAGCAGCGGGCAGCCAGCTAAGAGCTTTTCCATGGCCTCATCCGACAATGTAACCTGATCCAGCAACATCACTTTCAAAGCCTTCAAATCCGCCGTCCTGCAAAACTTCATGTTGATAGCTGACAACGTCAGATGTGTTAAGTAATTACTACTCAAAACATCGGGCAGAATGTAGCACTCGTCGCGCTCCATAATTTTTCCGCCATCCCTTAAGTCAAATTCCAACACTTTGACCTGTTTTCTCAGGGCATAGGTAATCAGCATCTCGAGGTGATCTCTCACGCCTTTCTCCCATTCGGCGTCAGTCTCGTTATCTTCGTAACGTCTCCCGTCCTCCAAAAGAGCGACTATAAAATCAAATTTGAAAGATAGTCTATCGAGAGTATCGCTCTCGAGAAGATGGAGAAGGCGGCGGATGAACTTCGTGAAGTTGAAACCGTGCTCAATATCTATGTCGGGGTCATGTTCGGGGTAAAGTTCCCCAAAATAATGGTACACGCATTGACCAAAATCAAGAACTCGAATCTGGCGCCACAGTTTACCGAATCTTCGGATATAGGAAGTGGTGATGGCGTCCTTGATGGGCAGAAACGAGAGAATGCGGACCAGAATATCGTCGGGTAAGCCACTAATGAAGTCCTTGCTATTGCTATCATCATCATCGCAAGTGTTTGCCTTCTTCGAGCTATCATAATTGCTTACGTCCATCATACCAATTTATAGCGTGACCAGATACACTGATGTTCCTGAACCGATCGAGGAAAAAAAAATTAAACATAATAATTTTGCTACAAATATTCGTCACTAAAACATTAGCTAGCTAATTTGATTATTAGCTATAAATAAAACAATTTGCAGCTAATATAATTTCTTTGTAAATATTAAATCTTGAAATTTAGCTACAAAATTTTTAAATGAATTAATCAACTGCAAGTTTTAAATTTTATGCCCCTAAATTTTCGAAGCAAATCTTCCCTTTTCTGATATTGTATAATCAGAATAACACGAACTACGGCTATTTAATTATTAATTAATTGAAGGTAGAAATACAAGAAACTCAGCCTAAATAAACAGAAATTATATGCCGATGTAAAATATAAAAGGAATGAAACGGTTAACGTTACATTTATAATTTTGGAAAGGGTTACAGATTTTTTTTTTTTTTTGGAACAAAGCAAAATCTCATTATAGAGAAAGGGCATCAGCAATGCCCTCAAAGAGTTTAGTACAAGGTTACACAACAGATTAAAACCCACAAATATCGGAAAAAACTATAGATTTAATTTTCCTAATATATGCTGTTCCTCCTTATTTCCCAAAATAGTTAGAATTCCTCAGGGAAGAGAGATGAGGGAACCTTTTTTTATTTTTGGTCGGTCAAGTTGTAAGAAAAGGAATTCTCATCCCTCGGAGTTGAAAAAAAAAAAAAAAACTCTTGAATTAGATCTATGTATATACATAATTACATTAATGAAAAAACTGAAAGAAATGAAGGGAAATTAAAGCACCGGTAAGAGAATTAAGCTTACGTTATATCTCGGTGGAGAAGTGGGGATGTGTGTCGGCGGAGGAGTAGAGAAACTGAGAGTTAGGGTTTCCACTGAAAGTCTGCTGCCACACTTTTCCGCCGTCACCTCAATGGTGCGCACTTCTCACTCAAGCCTTATTTATATGTAATAAAGTTCATAGGATTAATTAGATTAATTTTATATTAATATTTAAATGGAATTTCCTATATAATTGACCGCTGTATTAACCACCCCTAAGAGCTCCTCTTCCAGAAAAGCAAAACCGTCAATTTACCCTTTTGGCTACGCGTGTAGTTTTACCACTTTGGGCGATATTTACTGCGTCTTCGAAATGCGCTTGGATATGGTTCTCCGGTGACGGCATTTAAAATGGAGGAAATTTCGGCTGACACTCTTTTTGCCTCTTAGACCCGGTGACTTTTTTACTCATGTTTTTAGGTTGGTGTTTTCTCTATTGATCGGTTTTGGTGGCACCACAAAAAAACCCTCATTTACATAGGGAAATTGAAGAAGGAAATAAAGCCCTCGATATTGAAGAGGGAATTAACGAGCAAACAAGAAAAACGAGGGCTTTCACGAGGAAATTATTTTCCTCGTCTGCAACTAATGTATTGGCGACGAAAGAGTGGTCGTCCCACAAGCACTGGACGAGGGAATTGGCGAGCACATGACCCTCTGCAAAGGTCACAAGGGTTTTGTCCTCACAAGGACAGTTCTCAAGGGAAATTTCCCTCGTCAAACATCGGATTCCGCGTCACGAGGGTTTTGAATCCTGAGTCACATGCAGGCTTTCTCAGGTGTGGGGCCCGTGCAGAATCTAATGGGTTGAAGAGAGTTTTGCCCTCAACAAATCCCTCGTTCCATTTCACATTAATTTCCATATCTACCTCCATATTTCAAATCACCGAGAGAGAGATAGAGTAGGCTATTTTCGGCAGCCGGCTGCCGACTGCCGTTCCACCACCGCTGACGTGAAAAACAATCCTCCATTTGTTGAATTCTGCTTTACACGTTCACGAGAACGTTTATACGGTAAATTTTTTCGTTTTAATCTATTAAATAATAAATTTGTTGTATAATGCATGTGTGTATATATATATATATATATATATGTGCTTGCATGCATATATATACTTTTATAATTAATTTGTTTAATTATTTAGTATTGGTTGTTATATATATAAAATTTGTGTGTGTGTATATTGACTTGAAGTGAATTACACTAACTTCTACTAGTCGCTTCCCCGCAAGCGAACGAGTTCACTATAGTATGAGTAAGTATAACGGCCAAGTATATCGAACCCACGAGATGGGGTGTATGCGAACAGATCCCTGAAGATCTACGCGTCGTAGCTAATATGAGTGTAATGTTTTTGGGTTTTTTTAAAGATTAATTAAAACAACTAAAATAAACTAATTATACTAATGAACTAAAGAAGACGAATTAACTACGAGTTGTTTTCAAGTAAGAGATGGTGATGCTTAGGATAAGAATCCCTACGTATACTAACGGAGCAGGTACATAATCAAAATAACTGTGACGCGCGAGAAATAACCTAAGTAAAAGAATGCAAGGTGAAAGCTCAAGATTCTAAACCTTAATACTTTACCCTAACACTCGACTTCACTAATCCACTAACAAGTTAATAGATTGTGCTTAATTAATGAGACCCTAATTTAACTAAGGTGATGCGGTCGTCCTCCTTCACTAAACCGGTAGATGAATTAACCCTTTCTAAACCCTCTAGTTAAGTCTACTCGTTGTTAAAGAGTGATACGGTCGTCCTCTCTCTAACACTTTTCTAACGAAATTCAAAGACAAAGTCTAGATTGATTTTAAGTATTCATTAATCAAGAGAATTAAAACCTAACGTCACACGTTACCCTAATTACGTACCCACAACCTACTTCTACGAGTTCATCCTATCCCAAGCATGCAAGGGTTTTAGCTAGACATAGGTTTAACGTAAATAACAGCAATTGAATAAGCAACGAACATAAACATGATAAATAAGACGAAGAAGAGATGAAACATAAACTAGGGTTTTCCGAAATAAAAGAATAAACTTGAAATTAACTCAATAAAAGAAATCTCAACGTGTTCAACAACGAAATATAAAGAAAAGAAACTAAAAAGTAAAATCGTAATTCGAATTCGTAATGAAAACCTAAAAAAAACCGTAAAAGTAAACTTGCTCGTCTCTTCTCCTCTTCCTCTCTCTCAAAACTCAGTCTCCAAACGTAGTATGGTATCAAGTGGTTGTAAAAAACGTGTTCGGAAGGGGTATATATAAGCAACGGGTTGAATCGGGAGTTAATGGGCCAAAAACGCGACAGGTCGTGCACTTACTCGTGCACTAGTGCACGAGTAGTGTGTGGTCGAGCACTCCGAAACTAACAGAACCCCAAAAGTGCTCGAGTAGTCGAGCTCGTGCACTCGTGCACGACTTGCTCCTGCTCGAGCACTATGCACCACTGACTCGTGCACTCAGTGCACGACCCACTTCAACTCGAGCACTATGCACGACCTACTCGAGCACTAGTGCTCGAGCTCTTCTAGCTTGTGCACTCCAATGATACTTTTGCTCCCTCGAACTAGTATTTTTCGTATTTCTTCGATATCTTCTCATCCGGGCGTCCGTTTGAGTCGATTCAAAGTCCTACGAACTCCTCTTTTCGCCCTCTATCCATCTATGAGCATCAAAGAGACAAATTCATTAGTTTATGAAAATGATACTCAAATGACTCTAAATACTCACAAAATCAACCAAAAAGGGCATTTCGAGTGACGAATCATGACAATTTCACGCCTAATCATATATATATATATATATATATAAATATGTATATATAATTGAGTTATTATGCAAATAAATATATAATTAGTTTTGTTACACATATACGTATATATAATTAAGATCCATTAATTTGTTTAGATTATATATATTTGTTTGTATTGTAAATTTTTAATTAGATAAATGAATTATACATATTAAGTGGAAGGGGTTGATGAATATTTGTTGGTTATTGTTTGTTGTAGAATATGTGTGTTACGGCTTGATTAGTTTTAATTATTTAAGTCGAAAATGAATACACGTAGGATTTTGATTAATTGGGAAATATGATAAAACTAAACGAAACTCTTCCGAAATTTTTAAAAAATATTAATTAGTTCATGTATTAATATATAGGAGAATTAAAATTAAATATTAATTTAGGCTAATTTGAGTATTAATTCATTAATATGAAATAGATTGATATGGATTATTCAAGCCGTTTACGTTGGATGTATGGTCCAAGATCGATTAATGGCATGATAGCTCCTGAATTTGTTAGTGGACTCGATTCATTCATAGATTTCGCCACTAGTAACCCGAATTAAATGAATCGAGGAAAGATTAGGTGTCCCTGCAACAAATTTAGATGTAGGAACAAGACGTTTCAGTACCCCAATGACATGAAAGCTCATTTGTGCCGAAATGGTTTTATGCTAAATTATTACAATTGAATTTTTCACGGTGAGGAAAATTCGGGACAAATTACGCATCAATACAATGATCAGACTTCAACTTCATATGGGCCGGTTGATGAGACAACATGATCTAGCTCGTACCACGATATGATCACAGACTTAACTTCCGGTCCCCACTTTGGAAATGTGGATGATGAACCGCCTGTTGAGGAACCCCCTAATCAGTATGCTGCACAATTTTATGATATGCTTCGAGCAACATCTAGATTTGTATCCTGGTTGTGAATCGCACTCGCAGCTGTTATTCAATGCCCCAATGCTGAACATTAAATTGAAAATAAACTATCTGAAAGGGGTTATAATCAAATCGTTGACATGGTTCATGAGATTTGCCCTCCGGATAATTTGGTGCCCAGAAAATTTTCCGATAGCAAACAATTGATGGGTGAGATGGGGCTTCCGGTGGAGAGGATCAATTGTTGTGCATGGAATTGTATGTTATATTGGGGTGCGGACAACGATCTTGAACATTGTAAGTTTTGCATCGTCCACGGTTCAAACCCGCTAGACGTGACGTGAATGATCAACTGAAAAAAGAAGAGTACTTTTAAGGAGATGTTCAACTTTCCCATCATTCCTAGACTACAAAGATTGTATCAGTCCAATGCAACTGCTAAGGATATGACATAGCATGTAAGTTGCTCTAATAATGACCAGTCTGATGTTATGCGTCACCCTGCAGACTCGCAGGCTTGGAAACACTTGGACCAGTCGTATCCTGAATTTACATCAGAAATTTAGAACTATAGGTTGGACTTGAGCACTGACGGTTTTCAGCCGTTTGGGCAGTCGGAAAAACAATACTCCTCATGACTGGTGATACTGACACTGTACAATCTACTACCATGGATGTGCATGAAGGATCAATTCATGTTTCTTACGGTTCTAGTACCTGGTCCAAAAAATACAAAAGATAAATTGGATACAACCATTGATCCGTGACTTGATAATTTTATGGGAATATGGAGTGGTAACGTATGATATTGCTACAAAGCATAATTTTTTTATGCGAGCTACATTAATCTGGACCATAAGTGACTTTCTAGCCTACTCGATATTGTCTGGATGGAGCACATCTGGAAGGTTTGCTTGTCCATATTGTGCAGAATACACCGATGCTTTCACTTTGAGGCTCAGTCGCAAGCAGTCGTGGTTTGACAACCATCATAAGTTCTTACCCAGATTTCATCCGTATCTAAGGAACAAAACTGCATTAAAAAAGAACAAAACAGTTGATGATGATCCACCGTCCATCCGTATATGTGTTTCAATCCTTGAGGAAATTAATTGGATTGGATTAATGAAAGTAACAGAAGAGGGTGCTAATGCTCACAACAAAGTTTTAGATGGGGTTGGAAGAAGAAGAGTATTTTCTGGAATTTGCCGTACTGGAGTACCCTATTGGTCCAATAGTTAAAAAGAATTTATTTTACAATTTTATTGATTCTTTTTTATAAAAACGATCAATATAAGTGTATATATGTACACATGTTACTAAATATTGAAAAAGAATTATTTAACAAGTTTATTGATTTCTTTTATAAAACGATCAATATAAGTGTATATATGTACACATGTTACTAAATAGTGAAATTTTTTTTTAAAAAGAATTTATTTTACAATTTTATTGATTTTTTTAAATAAAAACGACCAATATAAGTGTATATCTACAAATATTAGTAAATAGTTCAAAAAAATTTAAAAATATTTATTTTACAATTTTATTGATAATATTTTAATATTATAAGTGTATATATGTACACATTTGGATAAATAGTGAAAATAATATAAACAAGTGATAGTTTAATTTTATAGTAATAATAATTTTCAAATAGAATATATATACAATTAATATTAAGTAGTATTACATTTAAAATATATGAGACATATACATTTACAAAGACAAACATAACAATTAAATTACTTTGCCCAAACGGCATAGCGAAACACGCAAGACCCCTGTATACAAGGAGGTCGCGTGTTTGAATCCTTCTTGGACAAAAATTCGCCCAATTGCAGCCCTCAATAGGGATCAATTATAATACTCTCACTACATGATAGTGTGGTGGGTTGTGGCCCAGTGGTTCCGGGGGGGTTTGGGGCATATGTTGGCCTGTGCTAGCCGTCATGAGTAGCTTGGGTATATAATCTTACTGGTGTTTGATTGAGTTGTATTTTTTTTTGTTTCAGACAAATTGGAGTCTACATTATCGGGAATTTTTTGGATTTCCAGTCCTAATAGATACTTGATTTGATTTGATCATATTTTATTTTATTTTACTGTTCTTGTCCTGGAACGACGACTCCACATTTATTTTATTTATGACGAGTCCTATGTTATTTTATTTTAATATTAATAATTGAATCTGTGTAATGCACCATCATAATTGTACAATTAATTTATGAATCCTCAATTTATATTGTAATTTCTTCATTTAGGTTTAAGAGTGTTTATTAATATTTCTATTAATATATTTTTCGAGTCACTTGGTAATTTTATATGTGTGATTTTTTATTTTATTTTATGATGAATAGAGAAGTTACTAAAAAACACTTAGTAAATATGTCCTTAAAAGGATTTTAAGTTTAACCTCTTTTGCTAAAAAGGTCTAGGTCGAGTCTGCCAAAAAAGTCTATGATAGATAATAGGCTAGACTTTGAAACTAATGGAGGAAATTAAAGGAAGGACATGAAGTTGGCTTATAGTTAAGAATGCGATTTTTTGTAACTCAAGTTTTAAAGATTGACTTGAGTCCCCAAACTTGATTTTAGGTCGGTAATTTGTTGGTTTTGTACTGTTGGCATAACTTATGCTATTCTTGAGTAATATAAGCTCTTTTTTCTGATAAAAAAAAAAAAAAACAATAGGCTAGATTTGGGCCCGTAAATTATAAATCAGGCCTAGACTTGAGAGGCCTGGTCTAACCTATTCTCACCCCTATTTTTTTGGTAACATAATTGAAGTCTCAATTTTCAAATTCAAATCATAATTCGACACACTAGAACACTTCAAGTTATTCTAGTATAGGGGCAAGTATGACTTTGTCCTTCAATTAATTCAGATCGTCCACAATATTCTCCAAGTGTGGCTTTGAACGAAATATTTGTGAAATTACACTACAAGAAATTTGAGAAATTGCAACGAAAAATTTCATCACTAGATATTCATTTTTTGTCACAATAAATATTTTGTGACGATATTTGTCGTCACAAAGAACATCATTGAAAGTGCGTGGTATTTAGTAGATATGACGTTTTTCCTATTTGTCACCAAAAAAATCATATTTAGCGACGATAAAAGTCATCGTCATTATATCATTTCATCTATGGTGACAAATAAATTGTCATATTTGGCATCTAAGTTTTGTCACTTAATATGGTGTTTCGTCACAAACAAATTAATTTTACATGACAATTTGATTTATTGTCACTGAAAGCTAACTTTTTTATGACGATTTTCCATATTTTACTAACCTTGTCAAATTACAGTGACGTGTTTTTTGTCACAATTATATCATCTATTTTGTCATATTTTATAAATTTATCATGAGATAGTTGGTTTTTTGTGACAAAATATTGATCGTTGCTTTAAGTGTGTATATATAATGACAATAAAATATGTCACTAAAAATTAAGATTTAATGACAAATATTTATCGTTACCAAAAGATGTGAAATAGTGATAAATTATATTTGTCACTATAATATACTATCAAGTGACGAAGACAATAATCGTCACTAAAAGTTTTGTATTAGTGACAACATATTTTTATCATAGATAACAATTTTTTCGTCATTAGAGAAATACACTATAATGACTAAAATTAAATCGTCATTACATATATAGATCTAATGACGACATAATTAGTCACCAAGATAGGACTTTAGTGACAAAATGCCCTTTATCGCTAAGGTTTGAAAAGATGATTAAATTTTTTGTCATATTAAAATATCGTAGAGTGACAAAGCTGTTAATCGTCACAAAAATATTATTTTATTAGTAAGGTGATACATATTGTGACACATAATTTGTCATGTGTTTATTACATCTATGGTTGATATATTTATATATATTTATTTGAATTGTCATATTAAATATTAATTAATAATACTATTAAATATTTTTGTAAGTAACAATACAATATGACGTGGTTAACTAATTTCAATTACTAAATTTAAAAAATAAAAAATGAACTAGAACAAATTTATGGATAAAATATCAATTTGCATTAACAAATGTAATGGAAATATTCAGTACTTAGATGATATTAAATTAAAGAATGAAAAACAAAATAAAGGTCTCATAACCAATAATCTAAAAAAAAAAAAAAAGAACAAGAAAAAGGTGCATCTTTATCACCCACTAATTGTATATATATAATTCTCAATGCACCTCCATTCAATTTATGATTTGTTGTATCATGTTGATCTCCAATACCTTCTTCCTTATTAAGAAGTTCTTTAATAGTTGTCCTTGAAACAAAGCTGCATTTTTGTTTCAAGTTCGATGGACCTCCAGGAGCCATACCAAAACACTGGAAGAAAAGAAATCACAGTTTCACAAATATATAGATATTGCAACCTTGAATTAACAAATGAGCAACTAATGTGAACAAGGACTAGATCGAAAAATACAAAAACACAAAAGACATTTAATTTAAAATGAGGAAATACATGTCTGCAAAAGAAGATTAAGATTATTAGTAGTTAAATACTAAACTATAACAGTTATTTGCCTCCTGAAACCAAAATTTGTTTACCACTTATGCGTAAACTAGTAAAATGAATTAAACACATGGTTTCTGTAGGACTAGTTCACTCAAGAATTCATCAAGGAGAATTAACAAGAACACATATCATCTTTCACACTAATAGTATATACCATTTTTATTAGATGAACATAATTGTATAAGAATAATAAATAGACAAAAAATATAAGTATGGGATGAAAATTGGATGAACATTATCTGCAAAAAAAATATTAATGTGATTTCATCGGACACATTATAGACGAAAACTATAAGTGTTGGACGAAAATTATAAGTGTGACATTTCATCGAACACATTATGGACATGAACTTTTTGCTTATTTTCTTAAAAATCTCTGGTTTTCTTTGTTCTCCATTTACATATATATGTTTCCTTACATTACATATACGCATACATATTGAAGACAGGATATATACATATATATTGAATGTTTATATATACATATATACAAACCCATCAAAATACGAACCAGAGAAGAATCAAATTCCCAATACATAAATTATATATAAGAACTATCTTAGAAATTTAAGAACATCAGTTTTCATTAATTGTGAATCAATACCTTGTCCAAATTTGAGTAGAAGAAAGCAGGGCCTACCGATTCAAGGTTGTTCCTCCCTTCGAATTCTAATAATCCAAAGTGTAATATTGCCGAGACCACACGGTTGAATATGAACTGCTTAGATTCACACAATTGAAGAGAAAATACATAATCAAAGATAGAGATTTGAGAGCGTGAAATCTGTATAATAAGAAGAAAACCAAAGATAGAGATTTGAGAGCGTGAAATCTGTATAATAAGATGGAAATAACTGAATAGCATTATATCTTTGACTAATATATCTCAATTTCAAATCAATTTGTTTAATTCTTAGACACGTTTTTTAGATATGCCAATTAAAAAATTCAAAGGCCCACCAAGTAATCTATTTTGCCTCCTAAAATTTTATTAGTTAATAATTTGCGGGTTTTAAATTTTGTAAAATAAATATAGTATCATTAATAATTCATGAAAACTAACTATTGTTTTTTAATTAGTTAGTATTGTTTGGACAAATTTCACTGTGAAATGTATTTACACTAAAAATTATTAATTATTTTAATTGATGGGTATTAGTTGTTTACACTAAAAAATATTAGTTATTTTAATAGAAGAGGTATTAATTATTTTCACTGAGAAGTATTAGTTGAAAAATAATTTTAATAAAATATTAAAATATTAATATTTTAATTGAAGGGTATTAATTATTTTCACTGAGTAGTATTAATTTTAAAATATTAGTTATTTTAATAAAGAAATAGATTCATGAATCATAATTTTATAATATATATATATATATATATATATATACATATATATATATATATATAGCAAAGTGTAGAATGAAAATGGTTCAACAACGAATCATTGAAGGGTATTAGTTGTTTACACTAAAAAATATTAGTTATTTTAATGGAAGGCTATTAATTATTTTTTTACTGAGGAGTATTAGTTGAACTATGATTTTAATAAAATATTAATATTTAAATTGAAGGGTATTAATTGTTTTCACTAAGGAGTGTTAATTTCAAAATATTAGTTATTTTAATAAAGAAATAGATTCATGATTTAGAGAGAGAGAGAGAGAGAGAGAGAGAGAGAGAGAGAGAGAGAGAGAGAGAGAGAGAGAGAGAGAGAGAGAGAGAGAGAGAGAGAGAGAATGGTTCAACAACGAATCATTGAAGGGTATCAATTATTTACACTAAAAAAATTAGTTATTTTAATTGAAAGATATCAATTGTTATAATTGGGGAGTATTAATTGAACTATGATTTTAATAAAATATTAATATTTTAATTGAAGGGTATTAATCGTTTTCACTAAGGAGTATTAATTTTAAAATATTTGTTATTTTAATAAAGAAATAGATTCATGATTTATAATATAATATATATATATATATATATATATATATATATATATATATATATATATATATATTTAGCAAAGTGTAGAATGAAAATGGTTGAGCAACGAATTATTGAAGGGTATTAGTTGTTTACATTAAAAAATATTAGTCATTTTAATTGAATGATATTAATTATTTTCACTGAGGAGTATTAGCTGAACTATGATTTTAATAAAATATTAAAATATTAATATTTTAATTGAAGGGTATTAATTGTTTTCATTGAAGAGTATTAATTTTAAAATATTAGTTATTTTAAAAAAGAAATAGATGCATGATTTATATATATATATATATATATATATATATATATATATATATATATATATATATATATATATATATATTTAGCAAAGTGTAGAATGAATATAGTTCAGCAACGAATCATTGAAGGGTATTAATTGTTTACACTAAAAAATATTAGTTATTTTAATTGAAGGGTATTAATTGTTTTCACTGAGGAGGATTAGTTGAAATGTGATTTTAATAAAATATTAATATTTTAATTGAAGGGCATTAATTGTTTTCACTGGGGAGTATTAATTTTAAAATATTAGTTATTTTAATAAAGAAATAGATTCATGATTTATAATTATATATATATATATATATATATATATATATATATATATATATATATTTTTTTTTTTAAGCAAAGTATAGATTGAAAATGGTTCATCAACGAATCATTGAAGGGTATTAATTAGTTATTTACACTAAAAATATTAGTTATTTTAATTGAAGGGTATTAATTATTTTTACTAAGGAGTATAGTTGAACTACGATTTTAATAAAATATTAAGATATTAATATTTTAATTGAAGGGTATTAATTGTTTTCATTGAGGAGTATTAATTTTAAAATATTAGTTATTTTAATAAAGAAATAGATTCATGATTTATATTTATATATATATATTAGCATAGTATGGAAAGAAAATTGTTCAGCAACGAATCATTGAAGGGTATTAGTTTTTTATACAAAAAATTATTAGTTATTTTAAATGAAAGGTATTAATTATTTTCACTGAGGAATATTAGCTGAACTAAGATTTTAATAAAATATTAAAATATTAATATTTTAAATGAAGGGTATAATTATTTTTACTGAGGAGTATTAATTTTCAAATATTAATTATTTTAATAAAGAAATGGATTCATGATTTATAATTTTACATATATATATATTTTTAGCAAAGTCTAGAATGAAAATGGTTCAGCAACGAACCATTAAAGGGTATTAGTTGTTTACAGTAAAAAAAATATTAGTTATTTTAATTGAAGGTTATATTATATTGAGGAGTATTAGTTGAACTATAATTTTAACAAAACATTAAAATATTAAAATTTTAATTGAAGGGTATTAATTGATTTTACTGAGGAGTATTAATTTTAAAATATTATATATTTTAATAAAGAAATAGATTCATGATTTATAATTTTATATATATATTTTTAGCAAAGTGTAGAATAGAATGGAAATGGTTCAACAAAGAATCATTGAAGGTATTTGTTGTTTACACCAAATAATATTATTTATTTTAATTGAAGGGTATTAATTGTTAGCTAAGGAATATAATTGAACAATGATTTTAATAAAATATTAAAATATTAATATTTTAATTGAAGTGTATTAATTATTTTCATTGAAAAGTATTAATTTTAAAATATTAATCATTTTAATAAAGAAATAGATTCATGATTTATATATATGTGTGTGTATATATATATATATATATATATATATATATATATATATATATATTTAGCAAAGTGTAGAATGAAAATGGTTCAACAACAAATCATTGAAGGGTATTAGTTGTTTACATTAAAAAATATTAGTTATTTTAATTGAAGGGTATTAATTATTTTTACTGAGGAGTATTAGTTGAACTATGATTTTAATAAAATATTAGTGTTTTAATTGAAGGGTATTAATTTATTTCACTGAGGAGTATTAATTTTAAAATATTAGTTATTTTAATAAAAAAATAGATTCATGATTTATAATTATATATATATATATATTTAGCAAAGTGTATAATTAAAATGGTTCAGCAACGAATCATTGAAGGGTAAATATTAGTTATTTTAATTGAATGGTATTAATTGTTTTAACTGAGGAATATTAGTTGAACTATGATTTTAATAAAATAATAAAATATTAATATTTTAATTGAAGGGTATTAATTATTTTTATTGAGGAATATTAATTTTAAAATATTAATTATTTTAATAAAAAATAGGTTCATGGTTTATAATTATATATATATATATATATATATATATATATATATATATATATATATATATATATATATATATATATATATATATATTAGCAAAGTGTAGAATGAAAATGCTTCAACAACGAATCATTTGAGGGTATTAGTTGTTTACACTAATAAATATTAGTTATTTTAATTGAAGGGTATTAATTGTTTTCACTGAGAACTAATAGCTGAATTGTGATTTTAATAAAATATTAATATTTTAATTGAAGGGTATTAATTGTTTTCATTGAGGAGTTTTAATTTTAAAATATTATTTATTTTAATAAAGAAATAGATTCATGATTTATAATTATATATATATATATATATATATATATATATTAAGTAAAGTATAGATTGAAAATGGTTTAGCAACGAATAATTGAAGTGTATTAGTTATTTACACTAAAAAATATTAGTTATTTTAATTGAAGGGTACTGGGGAGTATTAGTTGAACTATGATTTTAATAAAATATTAAGTTATTAATATTTTAATTTAAGGGTATTAATTGTTTTCACTGAAGAATATTAATTTTAAAATATTAGTTATTTTAATAAAGATATAGATTCATGATTTATAATTTTTAAGGAAGAGTTATGTTTAAAAGAATTTAACCTAATTTAGCGTATTTGGTTGCTTTTGTCTAATTTTATGCAAAGGTTCAGGGTTCGAACCTAATTTCACAATTTTCTTTTTCCTCCTTTCATATAAGGAAAAGTTGGATTTTAATTAATCAATAATAGTTTCAAGTAAGAATTTGAATCTAAATATGTTGTCTAGATTAGTCGGTTGCTTTTGATGTACTCAGCACAAAGATACATGATTTTTTTTTTTTTTTTTACAGAACACAAAGATACATGGGTTGATCATTCTTGTTTGTTTTTTTTTTAATTTAAGAAAAATTTGAAAATTTGATTTTTAATAGATCAATACGAATTATCAAAAATTGTCTAACTTTCTATCTTCAGTTTTGAGGAGGTACAATGTTTTATTTTTTAACCTTATTAATGACATTTTATTGAAATATGTTTATTAGTAACAAATAAATTATTTATGATGACAACAATAAATTTGTATCAAAAATATTTATTCTAATGAGTAAATTCAAATTCGTCATGTTGTATAATAAATGATGACTAAATCCAAATTCGTCATGTTTGTAATAATAAATAATGACGAAATTGAGGCGTCGCGAACAAACTCATTCTATATATATATATATATATATATATATATATATATATATATTTGTAAACATTAAAAAATGACATATGATTATTAACCGTCACTATATATAAACATTGACAACGGAAAAAGATGTCATTATTTTTTCCAAACAATTAGTGACGAAACATAAAATCGTCATGAAAATATTATATTACATGACGAATATTATCGTTACTAATTAGAACAAATATCGTCACCAAATAATATTGTGACGAAATAAGTGTGTCGCTAATTATTTTGAATAACTAATGACAAAATAAATTATCGTCAAAAAAATATTTATTACATGACATTAAATATCATCACCAATTATTTTGAATATCGTCGCCAAAGTTTACTGTGACAAATTTTTTACTGGTGTCACGAAATCTACAAATTAGTGATGAAAATAATTATTAATGGTGACAAAATAAAAATTTGTCACGATTTCTACTTTTCAAGTGACAAAGATAAAATTCGTCACTTTTAAGTAACAAATTATGACAAATTTTATGTCGTTGAAAAAAAAATCGTCACGTAAAGTGTGATTTCTTGTAGTGTTATCAATTTCATTTCTTTCTTTTTTCAATTAAAAAATTCATCTATGCAGCCGTTCATATGGTTCCTCGTACATATTAAATTTTTAAGATTTATTTTTATAATATTGAGATAAATGCATACATTAAAATAGTTATGCAATTTAAGAATGTATACATCTCATGTATATTTTTGTAAATAAATAACTAACATTATTCTGTATCCTCCTGATTTAATATAAGTTTGAGGTTCAAAGCACTCAATTGCTATCCAATATTCCTATGTTGGTCGGTCCATACAGAGTTTTGGTCTGTCGTCAATTGTAATGCATTGTTCATATTTTTATCTCGTGAAATTATTTTGAATCTAGAGGCAAAAATATTGAGGAATATAAAGTTCAATTGTTATGCATTGTTTGTATGTTAATTAATTAACCCAATAACATCTCCCAAACTTAATCCAGTACGATAAATATTCTCATATGTATTTGGTGGTTTGTCAAATAGAATAAATTGATATATTAGTTCTTATATGTCTTTTATAATCTTTATCCAAGTAATTAATCTAGGATAAAGTTTTATATGAAAATAGTTCATGATAAGCTTATCATGAAACTGTTTTAAAGTATCAAATATTTGATCAGGTGTATCATAAATCTAATCAGAAGTATAAAAAATCGGGATCAATGTTATTATATTGTAATTGTTGTAGATTTTCTTGATCCTAACTTTTGATACTCTTGAGGAATATTTTATACTCTTGATCAAATATTCGATACTTTAAAATAATTTCATGATAAGTTTATCATGAACCATTTTCATATAAAACCTACTCTTAATCAAGATAATCGCTCTCTTCTACAAAAAATTAAGAGTTTGTATAGAGTACATAAATCACTTTACAATACTTTTTAGTATAACAACAACTAATACGGTTTAGTTGATTAATGTTCATATGTATTTGGTGGTTTTCCTAATAGAATATATTGATATATTATTTGTTATATGTCTTCTATAATCTTTCTTCGAATTAATTAATCTAGATAATCTCTCTTCTACAAAAAATTAAGATTACGTATGGAGTAAAATTGGTCCATACATAAACCACTTTGCAATAGTATAACCACTAATACCCTTTAGTGTAGTCAACTAATATCCTTTAGTTAAACAATTGATACTCTTCATACCATTCAATTAATTCCCTTCGGTGAAAACAACTAATACTCTCTAAAACTAAACTCTTCAGTGAAAGTAACTACTCCCTCTGTGCCACATCAGTTTGTACACTTGTCATTTTGGTCCGTCCCACACCAATTTGCAAAATACTAAAAAAAAAAAATAATTTACGTGTACACTCACAAACATGCCACTATTTTATTAAAAAAACACATCTTTTTAAAAAAAAATGTGCAACCAATTGGGGTGCAAATTGTTGTGGGACGGAGGGAGTTATTCCAAAACTAATACCCTTAAGTTAAAACAACTAATATCATTTAGTGAAAACAACTAATACCCTTTAGTAAAAACAACTAATACACTTCAAATTATTCATGTATGAACAATTTTCACTCTATACTTTGCCAAAAAAACAAAGAGAGGTCTTATTCTTTTTTTTTTTAATTCATAAATATTTATTTTAATAACTTCTACCAACTATATATCAAATTATTTATATACATTGATCATTCAAAAAAATATTTAATAACTATTATTTTAAAATAATTGAAATATCTTTTATACTACAAAATAAAGGGATTTATCATAATATATATATTTCAAAGATATATTCAATATACATCCAATATATTTTGTAAATAATTATTAGTCAATATTTACTATAAGGATTACAATACAATATATTTTAAAGATATATATATCAAATATATAAAAAGATTTTTTTTATAAAATGAATATTACTCAATTAGCAATAATTTTGGCGGGAAAATTTAATGGTTTCAAAAAATATGGCGGTTAGCATTATTATATATATATATGTATATGTATATATATATATATATATATAGATTCTTCACGAAACCTCTAAGCTCCCAAATAAAAAAGATGCTCGATACAGGCTCTCTTTAAACAGGCCCTGGAAAGATATACAAGACTACTTCTAGAAAGACGATAGACAAGACTATGCAGGCTTCCTTTATATCGGCCCTAGAAAGATCGGCAAGACTACTTCTGGAAAGATCGGTAAGACTACTTCGGATTGAAACTAGATATAATTGGTATCCATGGAGTGGGAGCGACGGTATCGAGAGATAAGACCTTTTTTTTTTTTTTCAGACAAAAGATATTTCATTCCAAAACACTAATCTACATGCACAAGACATGCCCAGAAAAGACTATTTATAGTAAGAGCTGCCATCTTCATCAAATTAGAGTTTTTCGGAGGAGAAAGTTGCTTATGGTGATTGCATACACAATTTTTTTTAATCGAAAAAAATATAATATTATTTGTGGAGTACCAGAGGTACTCAAAATGGAAGGAGTACAAAAGGAAATTATAGAGGAAAGACAATAGGGCACCTCTTACAAAAAAAAGCATAAAACTATACCTAAGAGCACTACATTCTAGGATTGCGGCACCAATCTTTAAAAGAAAAGTTGCAAACACTACCGCCTTCGACAAATTAAACCCCTAAACTTTGCTCTTATTTCCTTAAAAAATTTATAGGCTTGAAATAGTATATGATGCGTATAAAAGAGGACCTGACCCAAAGAAGTCCAGTCCACTTTCTATCATCTAATAATAAGGCCTAATTGGCCTAACCAAGCCCAAGATTGTGAATAATCTGGCAAAAGGAATTAGGTATCCTCGAGAGCCAACCCATAAAAGAGGCAGGTCCTCAATGGACCTGACGTGTAAAGGTTGCTAATATGAAGAGATGCGTCCAAAATACTTGGGCAAAATCAACTATACGAAAACTACTCGCAATAGCCTCAAAAGGCTATCAGGTCTCCAAGAGACCTGTTAGGTCTATGACGGACCTGTTAGGTCTCTCCGCGACCTGATACATGATTACAAAATCATACAAAAAACCCCTTATAATAAGGTCAAAATCATCCTTTCTACTCCGAGGAATCAATATTACTCTCATACGGATAAGGACTAAATCAGGGGCTTATCTGTCCTTTACTAAGGACCTGGCCCATAGTACAAACAACCTTATGCTAAAAGACATGATAATGCCCCATGGCACAACAGAGATGGTCCCCCATTTTTCTGGAATATTCTTGGCACGTGTCTAGGGTTTCTTGGCCCTCAATTCACCCAATATTGCACTTAGGCCCCTAGCCTCTAAAAGGTATAAATATCTCCTCTCTCCCAGGTGAAAGGTAATTTTTGCCTCACTTTCATACACAAACACGCACTAAATCTCTATAATATTACCTTCTTCAATCACTTGCTCCGGCCATTGACTTGCGGGCAAATCCCCGGCGGGTTTTTGCAGGTCCTTGATGGAGCTGGCAAGCTGAGGACGAGAAGTTGTATTTTTTGCACGATCCTCTCTTTCTTCATCCTTACTTAGATGGCTTATTAGGTGACATTCTCTTTAAATTATATTTCTCCTTTATAAATATTATTTGATGATATCTTTTCGCTTCAAATGGCGCCGTCTGTGGGAAATCTTAGCTAAGACGCGAGGTTTCCTAAAATATCTTGTAAAAATCATGCATGTTCTTCATGAAAATTATCTGTCTAAATCTTGAATATCCTGTTTGTGCTCGTGGCATGGGATTGTTAGTTTTCATCGTGTTATTAGTGTTATTAGGCTTTGATCTATGCATCTAGGTCTTTTTATCGATGATTTTGGAAGCTAAACTATTAGTAGTTGAATTGGTGTTCATGAAACTGGGAAAATCCTGTGGAATTATTGCTGTCAAATGTATCTGTGCTAAAAATAGAGCAGTGTTGTCATTATTTGAAGTAGATCTCTTGTTCATTATGGTGGATAGGCTTTAAATGTGATGCATATTATTTATTGTCGCTAATATCTCTTGCTTCTTGTGAGAACTTGGTGATTATCTGTATGTATTCTCATAAATCTGTTAGAAATACGGATTCTCCCAAGTAATCTTCTGTTAAAATCATTATGGTTAAAATTTGGAGAATATTCCTCTTTATTAGCTATGACGGAATCTACTCAAGTCTTAAGGGATCTGAACAAAGATTTCGATAATGCGGCTAATGACGAAGGCAGCGCAAGCACTCCTATACATGCTGCCACAGCAGCCCCCTCAAAGCAAACAAGCCCACTTTCCAGTGGTGAATCCATGGTTACTATGACCGTGGACCAAGTCAAAGCTCTTATTGATGAGGCCGTACGAAGGACTCAAATGGATATCTTGAATTTTGTGGGAGTTCCTCACAGTACCTCAACACCTGTTGTAGGAGTTGACATAAATACTGAAGCTGCTCCAGATCTACCTCCTCCTGGTAGTACTCTGGACGCTCCTATCCTAACAGCTCCCGACGTGGAGAAAGATGTTGGCAATCCTGGTGAAGGAGAGCTGACTGGAAAGCTCAGCTCAAGTGAGGAGCTCAGAATCATAAGACAAGAGATGAAAGAAATGAAGGAACGTTATGAGAAGTTGGGTACCCAGGTCTTTCGACCAGTGGGATCGCCCTTTGTTGCTAAAATCCTTGAGGATCCATTTCCTCCAAATTTCAAGACCCTCTCGTATGAATACGATGGAACTACAGATCCGCAGGATCTCCTCTTAAGGTTTGAGAATGGAGCTCTGCTTCATCAATACATTGATGGTGTAAAGTGTACGGTGTTTCTTACTACCCTCACCAAGACAGCTCAAAAATGGTTCGGACAGCTACTTTTAAGTTCGATCAACTTATTTGCAGAATTCACCTTGTTTTTTCTGCATCAATATGCCACCACTAGGCGCCAAAAGAAGACCTCACTACATCTGCTAAGCATCAAGCAGGATGTGGGAGGAAGCATCAAGGAGTTTATTGGGAAATTTAATGAAGCGGCCCTGGAGGTGCCTACCGCCACAGACGAAGTAAAGATCAATGCTCTTACTAGAGGTTTAATGAACAACGACCTATTCAGGTCTTTGGCAAAAAAATCCACCTAAAACCTTTGATGAGCTCTTAGGAAGAGCTGATAAGTACATTAACTTGGAGGACATCAAGTTGGCGCGGAGAAGCGAGGACAAGAATCCAAGGGCTCGAAAGGAGCCCGAGAAGAAAAAGAAAGAGAATAATGATAAGAACACCAATCTAAGGGGAAATGACATATTTGAGAAGTTTACACCCTTAACTTTGTAGCCAGCTGAGATGCTAGAGGTTGCAACGACACATCCGGCTTTCCGCTATCCACGATCGGTGGTGGATGCTTCTAGGAATCCAAGATTTGAGCTATTTTGCCGATTCCATAAAGACTATGGTCATGCCACCAATGACTATAGACATTTAAAGAACGCCATTGAAAAGATGATACAAGATGGTCACCTTCGTGACTTTATTAAAGTTGAAAGAGCTCAAGAACACAAGCGAAAAGATGATGGAAACAGGGGAAAAGAGGCTTGTGAACCCCCAAGAAAATATGGTCCCAGTCACAAGAGGGGTTATATTCAAATGATCGTGGGAGGACCTACTGATGGTGACTCCAATCGCACGAGAAGAGCGTCTGCTAGGAATGCTAGAGCCTGGGCAGAAAGAGAAATATATGAAATAGGAGAAATGAAGAGCTCTCCTGTTATTCACTTTGGACCGGTGGTTGAGGGTCCCATTTTAAGGCCTCACAATGATGCCTTAGTGATTACTGCAGAAATTGGAGGTTTTGATGTGGCCAGGGTTTTCCTAGACACTGGCAGCTCCGCTGATATTATCTTGCAAAGTTGCTTTAAGAAAATGAATCTTAGTGTAGTGCTACAGCCAATTGAGACATCTCTCTTTGGTTTTACGGGTAGCGTGATTCACCCAAAGGGTTTGGCTACCCTTCAGGTTCGTTTGGGCTACTCCTGTGCAAAGGGTGAGGATGGTGAATTTCATAGTGGTGGACGTGCCTTCCACCTATAATGTCATACTGGGAAGACCATCCCTCAATCTATTCCAAGCGGCAATATCAACTTACCAAATGAAGTTAAAATTTCCTATTGGAGATGAGGTGGGTGAAGTACCTGGGGACCAGGTCAGCTCACAAAAGTGTTATGTTGATACTGTAAGAGAGGCTGGTCGCGCAATGACTAGAGATCAAACTCGGAGAGACGATCCCGTGGGTAAAAAACTCAGGACCATCGAGATGATGGAGGAAGATCCTGAAATGAGCATGAAACCAAAGGAAGAGCTGAAGCAGGTGGAGATCTTTTCCAACAAAATCGGTTTTACTACAAAGATTGGTACCCAGATGGCCTATGATGTGGTTGAAGCTCTTATTCGATGTTTAAGGAAGAATGATGATGTCTTTGCTTTCCAACCTTCAGATCTAACGGGTATTTACCCTGCGGTGGCCATGCACCACTTGAACGTGGACCAAAGCGTGAGGCCAGTTAAGCAAAAAATGAGGAGCTTTGGTACTGAGAAAAATGAAGTCATCAGGGAGGAGGTACAAAAATTAAACTGTCGGATCGCTGCTCTTAGCAGGTTCATATCCAGGTCGGCGAAAAGGAGTTTACCTTTCTTTAAGATACTAAGGAAAGGTAGTAAATTTGAATGGAGTGCTGAATGTCAGAAAGCATTTGAGGAGCTGAAGGCTCATTTGGCAGACCTGCCGCTACTGACCAAACCGAAGGTGGGTAAGGTCCTATATCTCTATATTTCAGTGGGAGAACACGCTCTGAGTTCGGTACTACTTAGGGAGGAGGGCTCGGTGCAGAAGCCTATTTATTATGTTAGCAAAATGATTCAGTGACCAGAGGTCCGTTATTTAGACATTGAGAAATCAGCATTGGCAGTTATGACAACAATAAGGAGATTGAGACCCTACTTTTTGTCTCATAAAGTGATCGTGCGAACAAATCTTCCTTTCAAGCAGGTCTTAAGCAGACCTAATTTGTCGAGTAGGATGGTGAAATATGCTGTGGAGCTGGGTGAATATGACATCGAATTCAAACCCAGAACGGCCATCAAAGCTCAGGCATTGACAGATTTCATCCTGGAAACTACTAAAGAAACAAATTTGAAAGAATGGAAATCTTTTGTGGATGGTTCCTCGACCATGGGAGGAGCAGGGGCTGGAATTCTAATTATCAGTCTCTTGAAGGTGTAGAATTGCAATTTGCAATTAAATTTGAATTCAAGGCATTGAATAATGAGGCGGAATACGAGGCCTTTACTAGAGGAATGCAAATGCTTTGGGAGCTTGGAGCTCAGAAAGCAATTATTTACTCAGATTCTCAGTTTGTAACTCAGCAGGTAATGGGTTTCTATGAAAAGAAGGATGAAAAGATGCAAAGGTTGTTGGGACAATGTCAGTTTTGATTAGATCCCAAAGCTCCTGAAAAGATGTAATGCCTTAGCAAGTCAGGCTAGTCTTGGTTAGGTTAGCACTTAGTTATTTTACAGTTCACAGGAACTCAATGAGAAGAGTACTCATTGATGACAATCAAGACTGAAGCCTGAAGACGCAGAGCACCATTCTGAACTTACGACAGTCTATCTAATCTGGCTGAGTAAGTGTCAGTGATGAAGAGTATGACCCCGAGGTCATTACTAACTCAGTCCTGGAGGGAACATGATGATACTGAGTAATGGGAAAGACTTGGAGTAGGGCCAAGCAATGCAAAAAGAATGTCAGCGTCAGGACAAGACCGTTGTGCTCGAGATAAAAAGAATTGAATGAGACAAGCCTGAAGCCCAGGAATGAGTTCTGACATTCTCACCAACCTGATGATGTGGACCAAACCATGAAGGACATGCACGTACGGACCTGACATGAAGACTGAGTTCAGACTGCACTTTTCAACGGGCAAGCATTAAATGGAGCATTAAATGCAATTACCTAATCCATGCAAGGACGACTGCTGTATAGGAGATATGTCCGTTGAACAACCCTACGAAGATGACTAGAAGGTTATCTCTTCCAACGGATAGTTTTCAAATTCATCTATAAATACAGAAGGCCTTGAACCCATTCAAGGTTACGAGAAATTTCCAAGCCAGAAATTACTCAAATTCTCAAGCGTTCAAAGCACTCAGCGTTCTAAAAGAAGCACTCGAAACCAGATAAATTTCCCAAGTGTTTCTTAGATTAGTGAGAGTTATTCTGTATTCCAATGAGCTTTCAAGTCATACCTTAAGCTTAGAGTGATTATTCATCCTTAGCATAGCTTTATCTTGTAAGGATAATCACAATCTTAGTTGAAAACCAAACTAAAACCAAAACGCTCTAGTCAGGTTTGTTGGTTGAAGTTGTTTAGTGAAGTTAGGAAGGAGTTTGTATAGGTCAGTGAGGTTAGCTGATCTTGGTGCACCTTGACACGTTAAAAACAAGTTAATCCCAAGTAGTGGATTATCCTGTTTAATTAGGACCGTGGACGTAGGAGCTTGAGTCTCTGAACCACGTTAAACTCCTTGTGTTCTTACTGCTTTGATATTGTTCTTAACTGCTTATTTGTTTAAGTCATTCATTGCATTAGCTTTATCAGGCTTGAATTAATCAGCCTGATCATCAACTTGAACACTGCGCTACTAATCACTATTTCAGAATAGAGTAATCAAGATTTCAGAAAGCAAACATTAACAAGACTATAAACTTTTAGGGCTCACGCATTTCCACACTGAACTCAAGTTGATAGTTTGCCAACTGACTAGCATTCAGTGCAGTCAGTAGGTGTGTTATCAACCCTGAGTTCTTTAACACTCTGAGCTAAGGGGACCCAGTTAGTTTAAAAGTGAGAAAAATTTGTATACGTGTATTCCCCCCCCATACACGTATCCCTCAGTCTTGTACCGGGACCAACAAAGGTACGCAGAGCAAGTGGAACAACTCAGGTCCAAATTTATTGAATTTAGGGTGGAGCATATACCTAGTGCTGAAAACACAAGAGATGACTACTTGGCCAAGTTGGCAAGCTCCACGGAAGATGGAGCCAAGGGAAAGATAACTTTGTTGACTGCTGAAAGCAGATTTGTGGCAATGAATATTGGAGCCATTAAGGAAGACCATACACGTATCCCTCAGTCTTGTACCGGGACCAACAAGTGGTATCAGAGCAGTGGTTCAAAAGACCACTGACTTTGAATACTAATAGTTTCAGAGGTGAAGCTGTTGGTGGTCACTGAACAGATCTGAGTTTGCTTTTCATAAAACTTGCATCATCATGACTTCGAGGAGACTTGAAGCTTCATTACCTGAATTCTCTGTTTCTAACTTTGTCTACTGGAAGTTCAGACTTGAGCACATCTAGATGCCATCCATGACCAGATGTCGCGTGTTATCAAGGAAGGACCCATCAAGATCACCATCCCTAATGTCAGAGGACTGGTGTATGAGCATCTTAACATTGGCATACAGGTTCCTAAGGAGAGGAAGGATGTGACCAATGATGAGATCAAAATGGTGGGACTGGATAATATGGCCAGAAACATCATCTTGCATACGGTGCCTTTCGAGAAGTCAGCGAGGCTGATGAACTTAAAGATGGATAAGGAGGTCTGGGATGAGCTGACCAGGATATGCGAAGGGTCAGAAAAGATAAAGGAGAACAAGAGGAATATTGCCATTCAGAAGTTCGAAGCATTCGAGATGCTGACTGATGAGACGATAGATCAGATGGAGTCAAGATTCATCAAGTTGATGAATGAGTTGGTGATGTTGGATAAGGATGTTCCAAAGAGAGATGTTGCTTCTAAGATCCTGAATGCCCTTCCTGAGAGATGGGACAACAGTGTAATTATACTAAAGAACACTCAGGATATGAGTAACATAACTTCTGCTTTACTTTTTTTAGAGCTTAAAGCACTGGAATATGATCTCAACAAGAGAAAGAAGAAAGTTAAGCAAGAAGAAGAGGAAAAGGAGAAAGCTCCTGAGAAAAGCGTGGCGTTCAAAGCGTGGCGTTCAAAGGAGTGCAAAATCCCAAAAGATACTTCTCTTCTTCCAACAACTTTTTATTTTTTTATTGTGCTCCATTGCACCAAACTCAGTTGTCTTCATCAACCCCGTGACCATAATCTCATACAACAATCTTTCACCTAAAATAATTTGTTTAATATTCTTAGGGTTTAGTTAGAACAAAACATAATAATGATTCAATAATTTGAAAAATATGTAATGTTAACTATACATACCGTCACGAATTCCCAGTCTTTGTGCACTTACATCTTTACCCTTAAGAAAGTGTGTTTTGTTCCTCCAAAAGGGATGATCAGAAGGAAGAAACTTCTGATGGTTGTCAAACCATGACACCTTCTTACTCAATGGGAGATTGAATGCATATCAGATCTTTCCATGCAGTACGGACATGCTTGTTTTCCTACTGTCGACATCCCGGACAACATAGAAAATGCTGGAAAATCACTAATGGTCCACAAAAGAGCAGCCCACATCGTGAAGTTCTGCTTTCTATGAACGTCGTAGGTCTCCACTCCCGAATGCCACAAAGATATCACTCCTTTAATCAGTGACTGAAGATATACATCAAGTTTATGCTTGGGGTTGTGTGGACCAGACACCAAGATAGTAAGAAATATATGTCGATGCTTCATACATAACCAAGGAGGTAGATTGTACGGAGTCAATAGAACAGGCCACAATGAATACTTTTTTCCATACATTCCGAATGGAGCAAATCAATCTGTGCACAAATCCAACCTCACATTTCTCGTCTCCCACTACATAAATATGTATTTTTTGTAACGAAATTATTTGTAACCAAGATTTAAATGGTTACAAAAAATAACATATTGTAACTAATTTTTTTTTTTTGTTACGAAAAAAATCTTATTTTAAATATCATTAAATACTTGTCGTTACAAATACTAAAATTTTGGATACAAATACTAAACCTGATTTATTTGTGCATTATTATATTATTTATTAAATTAAATAGAAGAATTTGGATTTTTTTGTTTTTTACCAACAAGAGGAATTCTAATTTCATTTTATCTTTCAAACTCTTGGCTTGCTCTCTCTCTCAGAATCTAAGGCTCAGAATTGAAGGCGTCTCTCACAAGGTTAGGGTTTTTATTTTCCTAAAATTCTTTCACAAATTCTTTCCAATTCTTGATCTCATAATTCGTTCAAGGCTTTCTCGTCTTCGTTGATAACTTTTGTGTTGAATTCTGATGGCGAAAGCGTAGATGGCAAAGCGAAGACTTTCCCTTCCAGCTTTATTGTCAACACATTCTGCAGCACCAGGAGATTTTCTTTCGAGAATTGACCGGGTATGTATCTTATGCGTTGGATTAGATCCGATAGGAAGCTCAATGAGTAGCCAAAATTATTTCAGTGTCTCGTTCCCCCTAAGGTGAATAGACACTTTCAATTACTTATAGTAGAATCAGAATGACTTAATTAGGTATGAATTTGATACTTTTGATAGTTAGAGATTTTAACTTCAATTTTAATGCACTACAAAAAAAAAATATTATTTTGCGAGAAATTTGCGACGGACAATTATCCGTCGCAAATTTCGTGAATTTGCGACGGATATTGGAGACCCGTCGGAAAAAAAGATAATTTACGACGGAAATAAAAAACCATCGCAAACTGCACTGTTTTGCGACGGCTACTCCGTCGCAAAGTGTGGGATCCATTAACTTCGTTGCATACCGACAAATTTTGCGACGGATTAGCTGTCGTAAATTTCAATTTCAATTTTGCGACGGACGTGCCCGTCGCAAACCGACCCGTTAAAAAATACCCGTTGGGGAAACAGACCATAAGTGACTTTCTAGCCTACTCGATATTGTCTGGATGGAGCACATCTGGAAGGTTTGCTTGTCCATATTGTGCAGAATACACCGATGCTTTAACTTTGAGGCTCAGTCGCAAGCAGTCGTGGTTTGACAACCATCATAAGTTCTTACCCAGATTTCATCCGTATCTAAGGAACAAAACTGCATTAAAAAAGAACAAAACAGTTGATGATGATCCACCGTCCATCCGTATATGTGTTTCAATCCTTGAGGAAATTAATTGGATTGGATTAATGAAAGTAACAGAAGAGGGTGCTAATGCTCACAACAAAGTTTTAGATGGGGTTGGAAGAAGAAGAGTATTTTCTGGAATTTGCCGTACTGGAGTACCCTATTGGTCCAATAGTTAAAAAGAATTTATTTTACAATTTTATTGATTCTTTTTTATAAAAACGATCAATATAAGTGTATATATGTACACATGTTACTAAATATTGAAAAAGAATTATTTAACAAGTTTATTGATTTCTTTTATAAAACGATCAATATAAGTGTATATATGTACACATGTTACTAAATAGTGAAATTTTTTTTTAAAAAGAATTTATTTTACAATTTTATTGATTTTTTTAAATAAAAACGACCAATATAAGTGTATATATCTACAAATATTAGTAAATAGTTCAAAAAAATTTAAAAATATTTATTTTACAATTTTATTGATAATATTTTAATATTATAAGTGTATATATGTACACATTTGGATAAATAGTGAAAATAATATAAACAAGTGATAGTTTAATTTTATAGTAATAATAATTTTCAAATAGAATATATATACAATTAATATTAAGTAGTATTACATTTAAAATATATGAGACATATACATTTACAAAGACAAACATAACAATTAAATTACTTTGCCCAAACGGCATAGCGAAACACGCAAGACCCCTGTATACAAGGAGGTCGCGTGTTTGAATCCTTCTTGGACAAAAATTCGCCCAATTGCAGCCCTCAATAGGGATCAATTATAATACTCTCACTACATGATAGTGTGGTGGGTTGTGGCCCAGTGGTTCCGGGGGGGTTTGGGGCATATGTTGGCCTGTGCTAGCCGTCATGAGTAGCTTGGGTATATAATCTTACTGGTGTTTGATTGAGTTGTATTTTTTTTTGTTTCAGACAAATTGGAGTCTACATTATCGGGAATTTTTTGGATTTCCAGTCCTAATAGATACTTGATTTGATTTGATCATATTTTATTTTATTTTACTGTTCTTGTCCTGGAACGACGACTCCACATTTATTTTATTTATGACGAGTCCTATGTTATTTTATTTTAATATTAATAATTGAATCTGTGTAATGCACCATCATAATTGTACAATTAATTTATGAATCCTCAATTTATATTGTAATTTCTTCATTTAGGTTTAAGAGTGTTTATTAATATTTCTATTAATATATTTTTCGAGTCACTTGGTAATTTTATATGTGTGATTTTTTATTTTATTTTATGATGAATAGAGAAGTTACTAAAAAACACTTAGTAAATATGTCCTTAAAAGGATTTTAAGTTTAACCTCTTTTGCTAAAAAGGTCTAGGTCGAGTCTGCCAAAAAAGTCTATGATAGATAATAGGCTAGACTTTGAAACTAATGGAGGAAATTAAAGGAAGGACATGAAGTTGGCTTATAGTTAAGAATGCGATTTTTTGTAACTCAAGTTTTAAAGATTGACTTGAGTCCCCAAACTTGATTTTAGGTCGGTAATTTGTTGGTTTTGTACTGTTGGCATAACTTATGCTATTCTTGAGTAATATAAGCTCTTTTTTCTGATAAAAAAAAAAAAAACAATAGGCTAGATTTGGGCCCGTAAATTATAAATCAGGCCTAGACTTGAGAGGCCTGGTCTAACCTATTCTCACCCCTATTTTTTTGGTAACATAATTGAAGTCTCAATTTTCAAATTCAAATCATAATTCGACACACTAGAACACTTCAAGTTATTCTAGTATAGGGGCAAGTATGACTTTGTCCTTCAAATAATTCAGATCGTCCACAATATTCTCCAAGTGTGGCTTTGAACGAAATATTTGTGAAATTACACTACAAGAAATTTGAGAAATTGCAACGAAAAATTTCATCACTAGATATTCATTTTTTGTCACAATAAATATTTTGTGACGATATTTGTCGTCACAAAGAACATCATTGAAAGTGCGTGGTATTTAGTAGATATGACGTTTTTCCTATTTGTCACCAAAAAAATCATATTTAGCGACGATAAAAGTCATCGTCATTATATCATTTCATCTATGGTGACAAATAAATTGTCATATTTGGCATCTAAGTTTTGTCACTTAATATGGTGTTTCGTCACAAACAAATTAATTTTACATGACAATTTGATTTATTGTCACTGAAAGCTAACTTTTTTATGACGATTTTCCATATTTTACTAACCTTGTCAAATTACAGTGACGTGTTTTTTGTCACAATTATATCATCTATTTTGTCATATTTTATAAATTTATCATGAGATAGTTGGTTTTTTGTGACAAAATATTGATCGTTGCTTTAAGTGTGTATATATAATGACAATAAAATATGTCACTAAAAATTAAGATTTAATGACAAATATTTATCGTTACCAAAAGATGTGAAATAGTGATAAATTATATTTGTCACTATAATATACTATCAAGTGACGAAGACAATAATCGTCACTAAAAGTTTTGTATTAGTGACAACATATTTTTATCATAGATAACAATTTTTTCGTCATTAGAGAAATACACTATAATGACTAAAATTAAATCGTCATTACATATATAGATCTAATGACGACATAATTAGTCACCAAGATAGGACTTTAGTGACAAAATGCCCTTTATCGCTAAGGTTTGAAAAGATGATTAAATTTTTTGTCATATTAAAATATCGTAGAGTGACAAAGCTGTTAATCGTCACAAAAATATTATTTTATTAGTAAGGTGGTACATATTGTGACACATAATTTGTCATGTGTTTATTACATCTATGGTTGATATATTTATATATATTTATTTGAATTGTCATATTAAATATTAATTAATAATACTATTAAATATTTTTGTAAGTAACAATACAATATGACGTGGTTAACTAATTTCAATTACTAAATTTAAAAAATAAAAAATGAACTAGAACAAATTTATGGATAAAATATCAATTTGCATTAACAAATGTAATGGAAATATTCAGTACTTAGATGATATTAAATTAAAGAATGAAAAACAAAATAAAGGTCTCATAACAAATAATCTAAAAAAAAAAAAAAAAGAACAAGAAAAAGGTGCATCTTTATCACCCACTAATTGTATATATATAATTCTCAATGCACCTCCATTCAATTTATGATTTGTTGTATCATGTTGATCTCCAATACCTTCTTCCTTATTAAGAAGTTCTTTAATAGTTGTCCTTGAAACAAAGCTGCATTTTTGTTTCAAGTTCGATGGACCTCCAGGAGCCATACCAAAACACTGGAAGAAAAGAAATCACAGTTTCACAAATATATAGATATTGCAACCTTGAATTAACAAATGAGCAACTAATGTGAACAAGGACTAGATCGAAAAATACAAAAACACAAAAGACATTTAATTTAAAATGAGGAAATACATGTCTGCAAAAGAAGATTAAGATTATTAGTAGTTAAATACTAAACTATAACAGTTATTTGCCTCCTGAAACCAAAATTTGTTTACCACTTATGCGTAAACTAGTAAAATGAATTAAACACATGGTTTCTGTAGGACTAGTTCACTCGAGAATTCATCAAGGAGAATTAACAAGAACACATATCATCCTTCACACTAATAGTATATACCATTTTTATTAGATGAACATAATTGTATAAGAATAATAAATAGACAAAAAATATAAGTATGGGATGAAAATTGGATGAACATTATCTGCAAAAAAAAATATTAATGTGATTTCATCGGACACATTATGGACGAAAACTATAAGTGTTGGACGAAAATTATAAGTGTGACATTTCATCGAACACATTATGGACATGAACTTTTTGCTTATTTTCTTAAAAATCTCTGGTTTTCTTTGTTCTCCATTTACATATATATGTTTCCTTACATTACATATACGCATACATATTGAAGACAGGATATATACATATATATTGAATGTTTATATATACATATATACAAACCCATCAAAATACGAACCAGAGAAGAATCAAATTCCCAATACATAAATTATATATAAGAACTATCTTAGAAATTTAAGAACATCAGTTTTCATTAATTGTGAATCAATACCTTGTCCAAATTTGAGTAGAAGAAAGCAGGGCCTACCGATTCAAGGTTGTTCCTCCCTTCGAATTCTAATAATCCAAAGTGTAATATTGCCGAGACCACACGGTTGAATATGAACTCCTTAGATTCACACAATTGAAGAGAAAATACATAATCAAAGATAGAGATTTGAGAGCGTGAAATCTGTATAATAAGAAGAAAACCAAAGATAGAGATTTGAGAGCGTGAAATCTGTATAATAAGATGGAAATAATTGAATAGCATTATATCTTTGACTAATATATCTCAATTTCAAATCAATTTGTTTAATTCTTAGACACGTTTTTTAGATATGCCAATTAAAAAATTCAAAGGCCCACCAAGTAATCTATTTTGCCTCCTAAAATTTTATTAGTTAATAATTTGCGGGTTTTAAATTTTGTAAAATAAATATAGTATCATTAATAATTCATGAAAACTAACTATTGTTTTTTAATTAGTTAGTATTGTTTGGACAAATTTCACTGTGAAATGTATTTACACTAAAAATTATTAATTATTTTAATTGATGGGTATTAGTTGTTTACACTAAAAAATATTAGTTATTTTAATAGAAGAGGTATTAATTATTTTCACTGAGAAGTATTAGTTGAAAAATAATTTTAATAAAATATTAAAATATTAATATTTTAATTGAAGGGTATTAATTATTTTCACTGAGTAGTATTAATTTTAAAATATTAGTTATTTTAATAAAGAAATAGATTCATGAATCATAATTTTATAATATATATATATATATATATATATATATATATATATATATACATATATATATATATATATATATAGCAAAGTGTAGAATGAAAATGGTTCAACAACGAATCATTGAAGGGTATTAGTTGTTTACACTAAAAAATATTAGTTATTTTAATGGAAGGCTATTAATTATTTTTTTACTGAGGAGTATTAGTTGAACTATGATTTTAATAAAATATTAATATTTAAATTGAAGGGTATTAATTGTTTTCACTAAGGAGTGTTAATTTCAAAATATTAGTTATTTTAATAAAGAAATAGATTCATGATTTAGAGAGAGAGAGAGAGAGAGAGAGAGAGAGAGAGAGAGAGAGAGAGAGAGAGAGAGAATGGTTCAACAACGAATCATTGAAGGGTATCAATTATTTACACTAAAAAAATTAGTTATTTTAATTGAAAGATATCAATTGTTATAATTGGGGAGTATTAATTGAACTATGATTTTAATAAAATATTAATATTTTAATTGAAGGGTATTAATCGTTTTCACTAAGGAGTATTTATTTTAAAATATTTGTTATTTTAATAAAGAAATAGATTCATGATTTATAATATAATATATATATATATATATATATATATATATATAGCAAAGTGTAGAATGAAAATGGTTGAGCAACGAATTATTGAAGGGTATTAGTTGTTTACATTAAAAAATATTAGTCATTTTAATTGAATGATATTAATTATTTTCACTGAGGAGTATTAGCTGAACTATGATTTTAATAAAATATTAAAATATTAATATTTTAATTGAAGGGTATTAATTGTTTTCATTGAAGAGTATTAATTTTAAAATATTAGTTATTTTAAAAAAGAAATAGATGCATGATTTATATATATATATATATATATATATATATATATATATATATATATATATATTTAGCAAAGTGTAGAATGAATATAGTTCAGCAACGAATCATTGAAGGGTATTAGTTGTTTACACTAAAAAATATTAGTTATTTTAATTGAAGGGTATTAATTGTTTTCACTGAGGAGGATTAGTTGAAATGTGATTTTAATAAAATATTAATATTTTAATTGAAGGGCATTAATTGTTTTCACTGGGGAGTATTAATTTTAAAATATTAGTTATTTTAATAAAGAAATAGATTCATGATTTATAATTATATATATATATATATATATATATATATATTTTTTTTAAGCAAATTATAGATTGAAAATGGTTCATCAACGAATCATTGAAGGGTATTAATTAGTTATTTACACTAAAAATATTAGTTATTTTAATTGAAGGGTATTAATTATTTTTACTAAGGAGTATAGTTGAACTACGATTTTAATAAAATATTAAGATATTAATATTTTAATTGAAGGGTATTAATTGTTTTCATTGAGGATTATTAATTTTAAAATATTAGTTATTTTAATAAAGAAATAGATTCATGATTTATATTTATATATATATATATATATATATATATATATATATATATATATATATATTAGCATAGTATGGAAAGAAAATTGTTCAGCAACGAATCATTGAAGGGTATTAGTTTTTTATACAAAAAATTATTAGTTATTTTAAATGAAAGGTATTAATTATTTTCACTGAGGAATATTAGCTGAACTAAGATTTTAATAAAATATTAAAATATTAATATTTTAAATGAAGGGTATAATTATTTTTACTGAGGAGTATTAATTTTCAAATATTAATTATTTTAATAAAGAAATGGATTCATGATTTATAATTTTACATATATATATATTTTTAGCAAAGTCTAGAATGAAAATGGTTCAGCAACGAACCATTAAAGGTTATTAGTTGTTTACAGTAAAAAAAATATTAGTTATTTTAATTGAAGGTTATATTATATTGAGGAGTATTAGTTGAACTATAATTTTAACAAAACATTAAAATATTAAAATTTTAATTGAAGGGTATTAATTGATTTTACTGAGGAGTATTAATTTTAAAATATTATATATTTTAATAAAGAAATAGATTCATGATTTATAATTTTATATATATATTTTTAGCAAAGTGTAGAATAGAATGGAAATGGTTCAACAAAGAATCATTGAAGGTATTTGTTGTTTACACCAAATAATATTATTTATTTTAATTGAAGGGTATTAATTGTTAGCTAAGGAATATAATTGAACAATGATTTTAATAAAATATTAAAATATTAATATTTTAATTGAAGTGTATTAATTATTTTCATTGAAAAGTATTAATTTTAAAATATTAATCATTTTAATAAAGAAATAGATTCATGATTTATATATATGTGTGTGTATATATATATATATATATATATATATATATATATATATATATATATATATTTAGCAAAGTGTAGAATGAAAATGGTTCAACAACAAATCATTGAAGGGTATTAGTTGTTTACATTAAAAAATATTAGTTATTTTAATTGAAGGGTATTAATTATTTTTACTGAGGAGTATTAGTTGAACTATGATTTTAATAAAATATTAGTGTTTTAATTGAAGGGTATTAATTTATTTCACCGAGGAGTATTAATTTTAAAATATTAGTTATTTTAATAAAAAAATAGATTCATGATTTATAATTATATATATATATATATATTTAGCAAAGTGTATAATTAAAATGGTTCAGCAACGAATCATTGAAGGGTAAATATTAGTTATTTTAATTGAATGGTATTAATTGTTTTAACTGAGGAATATTAGTTGAACTATGATTTTAATAAAATAATAAAATATTAATATTTTAATTGAAGGGTATTAATTATTTTCATTGAGGAATATTAATTTTAAAATATTAATTATTTTAATAAAAAATAGGTTCATGGTTTATAATTATATATATATATATATATATATATATATATTTAGCAAAGTGTAGAATGAAAATGCTTCAACAACGAATCATTTGAGGGTATTAGTTGTTTACACTAATAAATATTAGTTATTTTAATTGAAGGGTATTAATTGTTTTCATTGAGGAGTTTTAATTTTAAAATATTATTTATTTTAATAAAGAAATAGATTCATGATTTATAATTATATATATATATATATATATATATATATATTAAGTAAAGTATAGATTGAAAATGGTTTAGCAACGAATAATTGAAGTGTATTAGTTATTTACACTAAAAAATATTAGTTATTTTAATTGAAGGGTACTGGGGAGTATTAGTTGAACTATGATTTTAATAAAATATTAAGTTATTAATATTTTAATTTAAGGGTATTAATTGTTTTCACTGAAGAATATTAATTTTAAAATATTAGTTATTTTAATAAAGATATAGATTCATGATTTATAATTTTTAAGGAAGAGTTATGTTTAAAAGAATTTAACCTAATTTAGCGTATTTGGTTGCTTTTGTCTAATTTTATGCAAAGGTTCAGGGTTCGAACCTAATTTCACAATTTTCTTTTTCCTCCTTTCATATAAGGAAAAGTTGGATTTTAATTAATCAATAATAGTTTCAAGTAAGAATTTGAATCTAAATATGTTGTCTAGATTAGTCGGTTGCTTTTGATGTACTCAGCACAAAGATACATGATTTTTTTTTTTTTTTTTACAGAACACAAAGATACATGGGTTGATCATTCTTGTTTGTTTTTTTTTTAATTTAAGAAAAATTTGAAAATTTGATTTTTAATAGATCAATACGAATTATCAAAAATTGTCTAACTTTCTATCTTCAGTTTTGAGGAGGTACAATGTTTTATTTTTTAACCTTATTAATGACATTTTATTGAAATATGTTTATTAGTAACAAATAAATTATTTATGATGACAACAATAAATTTGTATCAAAAATATTTATTTTAATGAGTAAATTCAAATTCGTCATGTTGTATAATAAATGATGACTAAATCCAAATTCGTCATGTTTGTAATAATAAATAATGACGAAATTGAGGCGTCGCGAACAAACTCATTCTATATATATATATATATATATATATATATATATATATATATATATATATATTTGTAAACATTAAAAAATGACATGATTATTAACCGTCACTATATATAAACATTGACAACGGAAAAAGATGTCATTATTTTTTCCAAACAATTAGTGACGAAACATAAAATCGTCATGAAAATATTATATTACATGACGAATATTATCGTTACTAATTAGAACAAATATCGTCACCAAATAATATTGTGACGAAATAAGTGTGTCGCTAATTATTTTGAATAACTAATGACAAAATAAATTATCGTCAAAAAAATATTTATTACATGACATTAAATATCATCACCAATTATTTTGAATATCGTCGCCAAAGTTTACTGTGACAAATTTTTTACTGGTGTCACGAAATCTACAAATTAGTGATGAAAATAATTATTAATGGTGACAAAATAAAAATTTGTCACGATTTCTACTTTTCAAGTGACAAAGATAAAATTCGTCACTTTTAAGTAACAAATTATGACAAATTTTATGTCGTTGAAAAAAAAATCGTCACGTAAAGTGTGATTTCTTGTAGTGTTATCAATTTCATTTCTTTCTTTTTTCAATTAAAAAATTCATCTATGCAGCCGTTCATATGGTTCCTCGTACATATTAAATTTTTAAGATTTATTTTTATAATATTGAGATAAATGCATACATTAAAATAGTTATGCAATTTAAGAATGTATACATCTCATGTATATTTTTGTAAATAAATAACTAACATTATTCTGTATCCTCCTGATTTAATATAAGTTTGAGGTTCAAAGCACTCAATTGCTATCCAATATTCCTGTGTTGGTCGGTCCATACAGAGTTTTGGTCTGTCGTCAATTGTAATGCATTGTTCATATTTTTATCTCGTGAAATTATTTTGAATCTAGAGGCAAAAATATTGAGGAATATAAAGTTCAATTGTTATGCATTGTTTGTATGTTAATTTATTAACCCAATAACATCTCCCAAACTTAATCCAGTACGATAAATATTCTCATATGTATTTGGTGGTTTGTCAAATAGAATAAATTGATATATTAGTTCTTATATGTCTTTTATAATCTTTATCCAAGTAATTAATCTAGGATAAAGTTTTATATGAAAATAGTTCATGATAAGCTTATCATGAAACTGTTTTAAAGTATCAAATATTTGATCAGGTGTATCATAAATCTAATCAGAAGTATAAAAAATCGGGATCAATGTTATTATATTGTAATTGTTGTAGATTTTCTTGATCCTAACTTTTGATACTCTTGAGGAATATTTTATACTCTTGATCAAATATTCGATACTTTAAAATAATTTCATGATAAGTTTATCATGAACCATTTTCATATAAAACCTACTCTTAATCAAGATAATCGCTCTCTTCTACAAAAAATTAAGAGTTTGTATAGAGTACATAAATCACTTTACAATACTTTTTAGTATAACAACAACTAATACGGTTTAGTTGATTAATGTTCATATGTATTTGGTGGTTTTCCTAATAGAATATATTGATATATTATTTGTTATATGTCTTTTATAATCTTTCTTCGAATTAATTAATCTAGATAATCTCTCTTCTACAAAAAATTAAGATTACGTATGGAGTAAAATTGGTTCATACATAAACCACTTTGCAATAGTATAACCACTAATACCCTTTAGTGTAGTCAACTAATATCCTTTAGTTAAACAATTGATACTCTTCATACCATTCAATTAATTCCCTTCGGTGAAAACAACTAATACTCTCTAAAACTAAACTCTTCAGTGAAAGTAACTACTCCCTCTGTGCCACATCAGTTTGTACACTTGTCATTTTGGTCCGTCCCACACCAATTTGCAAAATACTAAAAAAAAAATTAATTTACGTGTACACTCACAAACATGCCACTATTTTATTAAAAAAACACATCTTTTTAAAAAAAAATGTGCAACCAATTGGGGTGCAAATTGTTGTGGGACGGAGGGAGTTATTCCAAAACTAATACCCTTAAGTTAAAACAACTAATATCATTTAGTGAAAACAACTAATACCCTTTAGTAAAAACAACTAATACACTTCAAATTATTCATGTATGAACAATTTTCACTCTATACTTTGCCAAAAAAACAAAGAGAGGTCTTATTCTTTTTTTTTTAATTCATAAATATTTATTTTAATAACTTCTACCAACTATATATCAAATTATTTATATACATTGATCATTCAAAAAAATATTTAATAACTATTATTTTAAAATAATTGAAATATCTTTTATACTACAAAATAAAGGGATTTATCATAATATATATATTTCAAAGATATATTCAATATACATCCAATATATTCTGTAAATAATTATTAGTCAATATTTACTATAAGGATTACAATACAATATATTTTAAAGATATATATATCAAATATATAAAAAGATTTTTTTTATAAAATGAATATTACTCAATTAGCAATAATTTTGGCGGGAAAATTTAATGGTTTCAAAAAATATGGCGGTTAGCATTATTATATATATATATGTATATGTATATATATATATATATATATATATATATATAGATTCTTCACGAAACCTCTAAGCTCCCAAATAAAAAAGATGCTCGATACAGGCTCTCTTTAAACAGGCCCTGGAAAGATATACAAGACTACTTCTAGAAAGACGATAGACAAGACTATGCAGGCTTCCTTTATATCGGCCCTAGAAAGATCGGCAAGACTACTTCTGGAAAGATCGGTAAGACTACTTCGGATTGAAAATAGATATAATTGGTATCCATGGAGTGGGAGCGACGGTATCGAGAGATAAGACCTTTTTTTTTTTCAGACAAAAGATATTTCATTCCAAAACACTAATCTACATGCACAAGACATGCCCAGAAAAGACTATTTATAGTAAGAGCTGCCATCTTCATCAAATTAGAGTTTTTCGGAGGAGAAAGTTGCTTATGGTGATTGCATACACAATTTTTTTTAATCTAAAAAAATATAATATTATTTGTGGAGTACCAGAGGTACTCAAAATGGAAGGAGTACAAAAGGAAATTATAGAGGAAAGACAATAGGGCACCTCTTACAAAAAAAAGCATAAAACTATACCTAAGAGCACTACATTCTAGGATTGCGGCACCAATCTTTAAAAGAAAAATTGCAAACACTACCGCCTTCGACAAATTAAACCCCTAAACTTTGCTCTTATTTCCTTAAAAAATTTATAGGTCTTGAAATAGTATATGATGCGTATAAAAGAGGACCTGACCCAAAGAAGTCCAGTCCACTTTCTATCATCTAATAATAAGGCCTAATTGGCCTAACCAAGCCCAAGATTGTGAATAATCTGGCAAAAGGAATTAGGTATCCTCGAGAGCCAACCCATAAAAGAGGCAGGTCCTCAATGGACCTGACGTGTAAAGGTTGCTAATATGAAGAGATGCGTCCAAAATACTTGGGCAAAATCAACTATACGAAAACTACTCGCAATAGCCTCAAAAGGCTATCAGGTCTCCAAGAGACCTGTTAGGTCTATGACGGACCTGTTAGGTCTCTCCGCGACCTGATACATGATTACAAAATCATACAAAAAACCCCTTATAATAAGGTCAAAATCATCCTTTCTACTCCGAGGAATCAATATTACTCTCATACGGATAAGGACTAAATCAGGGGCTTATCTGTCCTTTACTAAGGACCTGGCCCATAGTACAAACAACCTTATGCTAAAAGACATGATAATGCCCCATGGCACAACAGAGATGGTCCCCCATTTTTCTGGAATATTCTTGGCACGTGTCTAGGGTTTCTTGGCCCTCAATTCACCCAATATTGCACTTAGGCCCCTAGCCTCTAAAAGGTATAAATATCTCCTCTCTCCCAGATGAAAGGTAATTTTTGCCTCACTTTCATACACAAACACGCACTAAATCTCTATAATATTACCTTCTTCAATCACTTGCTCCGGCCATTGACTTGCGGGCAAATCCCCGGCGGGTTTTTGCAGGTCCTTGATGGAGCTGGCAAGCTGAGGACGAGAAGTTGTATTTTTTGCACGATCCTCTCTTTCTTCATCCTTACTTAGATGGCTTATTAGGTGACATTCTCTTTAAATTATATTTCTCCTTTATAAATATTATTTGATGATATCTTTTCGCTTCAAATGGCGCCGTCTGTGGGAAATCTTAGCTAAGACGTGAGGTTTCCTAAAATATCTTGTGAAAATTATGCATGTTCTCATGAAAATTCTATGTTTAAATCGTGAATGTCCTGTTTGTATTCGTGGCATGGGATTGTTAGTTTTCATCGTGTTATTAGTGTTATTAGGCTTTGATCTATGCATCTAGGTCTTTTTATCGATGATTTTGGAAGCTAAACTATTAGTAGTTGAATTGGTGTTCATGAAACTGGGAAAATCCTGTGGAATTATTGCTGTCAAATGTATCTGTGCTAAAAATAGAGCAGTGTTGTCATTATTTGAAGTAGATCTCTTGTTCATTATGGTGGATAGGCTTTAAATGTGATGCATATTATTTATTGTCGCTAATATCTCTTGCTTCTTGTGAGAACTTGGTGATTATCTGTATGTATTCTCATAAATCTGTTAGAAATACGGATTCTCCCAAGTAATCTTCTGTTAAAATCATTATGGCTATGACGGAATCAACTCAAGTCTCAAGGGATCTGAACAAAGATTTCGATAATGCGGCTAATGACGAAGGCAGCGCAAGCACTCCTATACATGCTGCCACAGCAGCCCCCTCAAAGCAAACAAGCCCACTTTCCAGTGGTGAATCCATGGTTACTATGACCGTGGACCAAGTCAAAGCTCTTATTGATGAGGCCGTACGAAGGACTCAAATGGATATCTTGAATTTTGTGGGAGTTCCTCACAGTACCTCAGCACCTGTTGTAGGAGTTGACATAAATACTGAAGCTGCTCCAGATCTACCTCCTCCTGGTAGTACTCTGGACGCTCCTATCCTAACAGCTCCCGACGTGGAGAAAGATGTTGGCAATCCTGGTGAAGGAGAGCTGACTGGAAAGCTCAGCTCAAGTGAGGAGCTCAGAATCATAAGACAAGAGATGAAAGAAATGAAGGAACGTTATGAGAAGTTGGGTACCCAGGTCTTTCGACCAGTGGGATCGCCCTTTGTTGCTAAAATCCTTGAGGATCCATTTCCTCCAAATTTCAAGACCCTCTCGTATGAATACGATGGAACTACAGATCCGCAGGATCTCCTCTTAAGGTTTGAGAATGGAGCTCTGCTTCATCAATACATTGATGGTGTAAAGTGTACGGTGTTTCTTACTACCCTCACCAAGACAGCTCAAAAATGGTTCGGACAGCTACTTTTAAGTTCGATCAACTTATTTGCAGAATTCACCATGTTTTTTCTGCATAAATATGCCACCACTAGGCGCCAAAAGAAGACCTCACTACATCTGCTAAGCATCAAGCAGGATGTGGGAGGAAGCATCAAGGAGTTTATTGGGAAATTTAATGAAGCGGCCCTGGAGGTGCCTACTGCCACAGACGAAGTAAAGATCAATGCTCTTACTAGAGGTTTAATGAACAACGACCTATTCAGGTCTTTGGCAAAAAAATCCACCTAAAACCTTTGATGAGCTCTTAGGAAGAGCTGATAAGTACATTAACTTGGAGGACATCAAGTTGGCGCGGAGAAGCGAGGACAAGAATCCAAGGGCTCGAAAGGAGCCCGAGAAGAAAAAGAAAGAGAATAATGATAAGAACACCAATCTAAGGGGAAATGACATATTTGAGAAGTTTACACCCTTAACTTTGTAGCCAGCTGAGATGCTAGAGGTTGCAACGACACATCCGGCTTTCCGCTATCCACGATCGGTGGTGGATGCTTCTAGGAATCCAAGATTTGAGCTATTTTGCCGATTCCATAAAGACTATGGTCATGCCACCAATGACTATAGACATTTAAAGAACGCCATTGAAAAGATGATACAAGATGGTCACCTTCGTGACTTTATTAAAGTTGAAAGAGCTCAAGAACACAAGCGAAAAGATGATGGAAACAGGGGAAAAGAGGCTTGTGAACCCCCAAGAAAATATGGTCCCAGTCACAAGAGGGGTTATATTCAAATGATCGTGGGAGGACCTACTGATGGTGACTCCAATCGCACGAGAAGAGCGTCTGCTAGGAATGCTAGAGCCTGGGCAGAAAGAGAAATATATGAAATAGGAGAAATGAAGAGCTCTCCTGTTATTCACTTTGGACCGGTGGTTGAGGGTCCCATTTTAAGGCCTCACAATGATGCCTTAGTGATTACTGCAGAAATTGGAGGTTTTGATGTGGCCAGGGTTTTCCTAGACACTGGCAGCTCCGCTGATATTATCTTGCAAAGTTGCTTTAAGAAAATGAATCTTAGTGTAGTGCTACAGCCAATTGAGACATCTCTCTTTGGTTTTACGGGTAGCGTGATTCACCCAAAGGGTTTGGCTACCCTTCAGGTCCGTTTGGGCTACTCCTGTGCAAAGGGTGAGGATGGTGAATTTCATAGTGGTGGACGTGCCTTCCACCTATAATGTCATACTGGGAAGACCATCCCTCAATCTATTCCAAGCGGCAATATCCACTTACCAAATGAAGTTAAAATTTCCTATTGGAGATGAGGTGGGTGAAGTACCTGGGGACCAGGTCAGCTCACAAAAGTGTTATGTTGATACTGTAAGAGAGGCTGGTCGCGCAATGACTAGAGATCAAACTCGGAGAGACGATCCCGTGGGTAAAAAACTCAGGACCATCGAGATGATGGAGGAAGATCCTGAAATGAGCATGAAACCAAAGGAAGAGCTGAAGCAGGTGGAGCTCTTTTCCAACAAAATCGGTTTTACTACAAAGATTGGTACCCAGATGGCCTATGATGTGGTTGAAGCTCTTATTCGATGTTTAAGGAAGAATGATGATGTCTTTGCTTTCCAACCTTCAGATCTAACGGGTATTTACCCTGCGGTGGCCATGCACCACTTGAACGTGGACCAAAGCGTGAGGCCAGTTAAGCAAAAAATGAGGAGCTTTGGTACTGAGAAAAATGAAGTCATCAGGGAGGAGGTACAAAAATTAAACTGTCGGATCGCTGCTCTTAGCAGGTTCATATCCAGGTCGGCGAAAAGGAGTTTACCTTTCTTTAAGATACTAAGGAAAGGTAGTAAATTTGAATGGAGTGCTGAATGTCAGAAAGCATTTGAGGAGCTGAAGGCTCATTTGGCAGACCTGCCGCTACTGACCAAACCGAAGGTGGGTAAGGTCCTATATCTCTATATTTCAGTGGGAGAACACGCTCTGAGTTCGGTACTACTTAGGGAGGAGGGCTCGGTGCATAAGCCTATTTATTATGTTAGCAAAATGATTCAGTGACCAGAGGTCCGTTATTTAGACATTGAGAAGTCAGCATTGGCAGTTATGACAACAATAAGGAGATTGAGACCCTACTTTTTGTCTCATAAAGTGATCGTGCGAACAAATCTTCCTTTCAAGCAGGTCTTAAGCAGACCTAATTTGTCGAGTAGGATGGTGAAATATGCTGTGGAGCTGGGTGAATATGACATCGAATTCAAACCCAGAACGGCCATCAAAGCTCAGGCATTGACAGATTTCATCCTGGAAACTACTAAAGAAACAAATTTGAAAGAATGGAAATCTTTTGTGGATGGTTCCTCGACCATGGGAGGAGCAGGGGCTGGAATTCTAATTATCAGTCTCTTGAAGGTGTAGAATTGCAATTTGCAATTAAATTTGAATTCAAGGCATTGAATAATGAGGCGGAATACGAGGCCTTTACTAGAGGAATGAAAATGCTTTGGGAGCTTGGAGCTCAGAAAGCAATTATCTACTCAGATTCTCAGTTTGTAACTCAGCTGGTAATGGGTTTCTATGAAAAGAAGGATGAAAAGATGCAAAGGTTGTTGGGACAATGTCAGTTTTGATTAGATCCCAAAGCTCCTGAAAAGATGTAATGCCTTAGCAAGTCAGGCTAGTCTTGGTTAGGTTAGCACTTAGTTATTTTACAGTTCACAGGAACTCAATGAGAAGAGTACTCATTGATGACAATCAAGACTGAAGCCTGAAGACGCAGAGCACCATTCTGAACTTACGACAGTCTATCTAAGCTGGCTGAGTAAGTGTCAGTGATGAAGAGTATGACCCTGAGGTCATTACTAACTCAGTCCTGGAGGGAACATGATGATACTGAGTAATGGGAAAGACTTGGAGTAGGGCCAAGCAATGCAAAAAGAATGTCAGCGTCAGGACAAGACCGTTGTGCTCGAGACAAAAAGAATTGAATGAGACAAGCCTGAAGCCCAGGAATGAGTTCTGACATTCTCACCAACCTGATGATGTGGACCAAACCAGGAAGGACATGCACGTACGGACCTGACATGAAGACTGAGTTCAGACTGCACTTTTCAACGGGCAAACATTAAATGGAGCATTAAATGCAATTACCTAATCCATGCAAGGACGACTGCTGTATAGGAGATATGTCCGTTGAACAACCCTACGAAGATGACTAGAAGGCTATCTCTTCCAACGGATAGTTTTCAAATTCATCTATAAATACAGAAGGCCTTGAACCCATTCAAGGTTACGAGAAATTTCCAAGCCAGAAATTACTCAAATTCTCAAGCGTTCAAAGCACTCAGCGTTCTAAAAGAAGCACTCGAAACCAGATAAATTTCCCAAGTGTTTCTTAGATTAGTGAGAGTTATTCTGTATTCCAATGAGCTTTCAAGTCATACCTTAAGCTTAGAGTGATTATTCATCCTTAGCATAGCTTTATCTTGTAAGGATAATCACAATCTTAGTTGAAAACCAAACTAAAACCAAAACGCTCTAGTCAGGTTTGTTGGTTGAAGTTGTTTAGTGAAGTTAGGAAGGAGTTTGTATAGGTCAGTGAGGTTAGCTGATCTTGGTGCACCTTGACACGTTAAAAACAAGTTAATCCCAAGTAGTGGATTATCCTGTTTAATTAGGACCGTGGACGTAGGAGCTTGAGTCTCTGAACCACGTTAAACTCCTTGTGTTCTTACTGCTTTGATATTGTTCTTAACTGCTTATTTGTTTAAGTCATTCATTGCATTAGCTTTATAAGGCTTGAATTAATCAGCCTGATCATCAACTTGAACACTGCGCTACTAATCACTATTTCAGAATAGAGTAATCAAGATTTCAGAAAGCAAACATTAACAAGACTATAAACTTTTAGGGCTCACGCATTTCCACACTGAACTCAAGTTGATAGTTTGCCAACTGACTAGCATTCAGTGCAGTCAGTAGGTGTGTTATCAACCCTGAGTTCTTTAACACTCTGAGCTAAGGGGACCCAGTTAGTTTAAAAGTGAGAAAAATTTGTATACGTGTATTCCCCCCCCATACACGTATCCCTCAGTCTTGTACCGGGACCAATAAAGGTACGCAGAGCAAGTGGAACAACTCAGGTCCAAATTTATTGAATTTAGGGTGGAGCATATACCTAGTGCTGAAAACACAAGAGATGACTACTTGGCCAAGTTGGCAAGCTCCACGGAAGATGGAGCCAAGGGAAAGATAACTTTGTTGACTGCTGAAAGCAGATTTGTGGCAATGAATATTGGAGCCATTAAGGAAGACCATACACGTATCCCTTAGTCTTGTACCGGGACCAACAAGTGGTATCAGAGCAGTGGTTCAAAAGACCACTGACTTTGAATACTAATAGTTTCAGAGGTGAAGCTGTTGGTGGTCACTGAACAGATCTGAGTTTGCTTTTCATAAAACTTGCATCATCATGACTTCGAGGAGACTTGAAGCTTCATTACCTGAATTCTCTGTTTCTAACTTTGTCTACTGGAAGTTCAGACTTGAGCACATCTAGATGCCATCCATGACCAGATGTCGCGTGTTATCAAGGAAGGACCCATCAAGATCACCATCCCTAATGTCAGAGGACTGGTGTATGAGCATCTTAACATTGGCATACAGGTTCCTAAGGAGAGGAAGGATGTGACCAATGATGAGATCAAAATGGTGGGACTGGATAATATGGCCAGAAACATCATCTTGCATACGGTGCCTTTCGAGAAGTCAGCGAGGCTGATGAACTTAAAGACGGATAAGGAGGTCTGGGATGAGCTGACCAGGATATGCGAAGGGTCAGAAAAGATAAAGGAGAACAAGAGGAATATTGCCATTCAGAAGTTCGAAGCATTCGAGATGCTGACTGATGAGACGATAGATCAGATGGAGTCAAGATTCATCAAGTTGATGAATGAGTTGGTGATGTTGGATAAGGATGTTCCAAAGAGAGATGTTGCTTCTAAGATCCTGAATGCCCTTCCTGAGAGATGGGACAACAGTGTAATTATACTAAAGAACACTCAGGATATGAGTAACATAACTTCTGCTTTACTTTTTTTAGAGCTTAAAGCACTGGAATATGATCTCAACAAGAGAAAGAAGAAAGTTAAGCAAGAAGAAGAGGAAAAGGAGAAAGCTCCTGAGAAAAGCGTGGCGTTCAAAGCGTGGCGTTCAAAGGAGTGCAAAATCCGTCGCAAAAATTAGCTACGGCTGTTTTAGGAACGGATACATGTCCGTCGTAGAATCCGTCGCAAAACAGTGTTTTTTTTGTAGTGATGATTTTTGTGAGGCCAGATTGCTGGGCATTTTCAATGCTTCAATATGAAGGGAAGATACTTCTGCATTGTTAATATCGAGTGAGGGGTTGAATTAGTCATGGATAATATTTTTTGTGATGATATTTCACAAATTTGGTGAACATTTTGCTATTCCGCTTGTTATTCATATGTGTCTGTTTGTTAGACGAATTGTGTTAACAATTAGTATCTTTTTCTATCATGATATGGTAAGAGTTTCTTTTTACAGTTTGTGGTTTATATGGCTACTTTAGCTGGCTTATGTTAGCGACTTGATCAATTTATAGTATGAGTAAGGTATATGTGAGGAAAAGAATATCAAAGTAAGCATAATTATAAGTTGAGTAGGTCTTGTATGAAACCGTCTCATGGTGAGATGAGGTATAAATTGGGCATGATACATTAACACTTCGACAATGGTGGGTGTTAATTTTTGTTGTCTCGTGCCATGAGACGGTCTCAAATAAGATTTTATCTTATAAGTTTATTTTATAATTAAAACAAGACCATTTTACCACACACTAATATTTGGGGGACCAAATTTTCCTCAGTTAATGTCGAAAATGGGAAATTAATTCAATCAGGTAGGGTATGTAGGAAATTATCCGTCATTCTTATCCATAGTGTGCCCAACATATATACATCAATATATTCCTAACAATCTGCCTATGATTAAGGAAACGTACAAGACTACCTATGATTAAGGAAACATACAAGGTAAGAATTGATATACAGAATTATCGTAGGCTATAACTATGCTGCAATCTAAATATCTAATACACCCCTCAGTCGAAACGGGAGGCTGCCGTATGTTGAGATTGTCTCGAAAATCATCAAAGAGGACTCGTGGGAGGCCCTTGGTGAAAACATCCGCAAGTTGGTGCCGAGATGGAACATGCAGTACTCGAACATGACCTTGAGCAACCTTTTCACGGACAAAATGTATATCCATTTCGATATGTTTGGTTCGTTGATGTTGAACAGGATTGCGGGCTAGATAGATTGCACTTACATTGTCACAGTAGACGATAGTGGCCTTATTAATCGGAAAGTGCAACTCAAGAAGTAAGTTTCGAAGCCAGCATGATTCGGAGACAACGTTGGCGACACCCCTATATTCGGCTTCTGCACTTGAACGGGAGAGCGTTGGTTGTTGTTTTGAGGACCAGGACAATAAGTTGTCGCCAAGAAACACACAATACCCGGAAGTCGAACGACGGGTGTCTGGGCAACCGCCCCAATCCGCATCGGTGTAGGAAATCAGTCCAGTAACCGAGGACTTAAATATCTGCAAGCCAAGATGGAGAGTTCCTTTTATGTATCTAAGGATGCGCTTCAAAGCATTCATATGAGCAATACGGGGATCATGCATGTGAAGACACACTTGTTGTACAACATAAGAAATATCCGGGCGGGTAAATGTAAGATATTGTAATGCGCCGGCCAAGCTTCGATAGTGAGTGGGGTCATCACAAGGAGGACCCAAATCATGACTCAACTTAGTGTGTGTTTCAACAGGTGTGTGAGATGGATTACAACTTGTCATTCCAGCTCGTTGAAGAATATCCTCCGCATACTTAGTTTGATTAAGAAATAGACCAGAGCCTGTTCGAGTAACAGCAATACAAAGGAAGAAATGAAGTGGCCCTAAGTCCTTCATAGCAAATTCGGAAGCTAGCATCGACATGATTGACTGGCGAAGAGATGTAGACGACGTAGTGAGGATGATGTCATCTACGTATAGAAGAAGATAAGCCATGTCGGGTCCTCGTTTGTAGATGAATAAGGAGTGGTCGGATTTGCTATGTGAGAAACCAATTGACGCAACAAAATCAGCAAATCGTTGATACCACGCACGAGGTGCTTGCTTAAGACCGTATAATGACTTCTTTAATAAACACACATAATCAGGATGGTGAGCATCTCGAAAACCCATAGGTTGATGCATATAAACAGGTTTGGTGAGATGGCCATGTAGAAATGCGTTCTTGACGTCCAACTGATGAAGGGACCAAGAATGCGAAATAGCAATGCTAAGAACAGTCCGAATTGTAGCTGGTTTTACAACAGGACTAAAAGTTTCGTCACAATCCCTGCCAACTTGTTGAGCCCTACCATCACCTACAAGACGAGCCTTGTATCGCTCAAAAGAACCGTCAGAATTCTTTTTATGACGGAATATCCACATAGAACGAATAACATTCACATTAGAAGGACGGGGGACTAAATCCCACGTATTATTACTAATTAGAGCATTATATTCATCGGTCATTGCAGATTTCCAATTCACATCGGACAAGGCGGCTTTTGGGTTACGGGGAAGGGGAGATGGGGTGATGGAAGTAGTGAGGTTGAACAGACGTTTTGGGCGAACAATTCCATGCATGCTACGTGTTTGCATGGATCGAGTGGGAGGGGCTGGTGGCGCTGGAGGCCTAAAATGTGGCAGCTGGGCCAAAGGAGAGGGGGAACCAGAATTTTGGCTGGCCGTGGGCGCTTGTGAGAGAGGCCCAACAGGGGAAGGGGACGCTGCAAGAGGATTAGTTTTTGGAAAAACGAACTGATCTTGGACACTAGGATGCAATGGTTCGTCCAAAAAAGAGTAAAGTGAAGGGTTCGGCGATGTGATTTCTGAGAACGGAAATCGATTTTTGTCAAACACTACATGTCGGGAAATGATGATCTTATTAGAGGAAAGATCATAACATTTGTATCCTCGATGGTTAGGTGGGTAGCCCAAAAACACGCATGGGGTAGATCGAGCTTGGAGTTTGTGTATGGTTTGGGATGGGAATAGAGGGAAACATAGACAACCAAAAACCTGTAAATGTTCATATGTGGGTAATCGATTATACAAAACTTCAGTTGGCGAACGATTTTGGAGGGTTCTGTGGGGAATAATATTGAGAAGATAGGTGGCCATTTGTAAGGCATGATGCCAGAAATGTGGTGGTGTTGAAGAATGGACAAGGATGGTACGCATGATATTATTTATGGCGCGGATTTTACGTTCAGCTTTTCCATTCTGGGATGAGGTGTATGGGCAAGAAAAACGAAAATTAATACCATGGTGTTGACAAAATAATTTAAAATTATTGTTTGCAAATTCTTGTCCATTATCACACTGAAAAGATTTGATCGACATGTGGAATTGTGTTTGGATATAAGTGCTAAAAGCCGAGAAAATTTGAGTGGTTTGGGACTTCTGACCAATGGGAAAAGTCCACAAAAAATCACTAAAATTATCGAGAAAAAACACATAATATTTATGGCCTGCAGAACTTAACACAGGAGAGGTCCATAAATCGCTATGAATAATATCAAAAGGTAAAATTGTACTAGAAGATGAAGAACGAAAAGGTAATTTAACTTGTTTGCCAAAAACACAAGATGAACAAGTATCAAAGTGTGATACAGGCTTACAACTAATAACCTTATTATTCTTGAGAGAACTTAAAACAAAATTGCCCGGATGTCCTAAGCGAGAGTGCCAAAGACCTGGAGATAAGGCGGCAAAAGTATAAGAAGGTGAAACATGATTAAAGGTGTTGGTAGTGATGGGATAGAGATCTCCATTGCTATTACACCGCATTTTCAGAGTCCCAGTCTGAATATCCTTTACAGAAAAACCAAAAGGATCAAATTCAATGGTGACATTATTATCTTTGGTGAAACGACGGACTGAAACAAGATTTTTAATCAACTTAGGGGCATGCAACACATTTGAGAGGTGTAAGGGAGGCATGGGTGAGGGTAGGATTTTGTGTCCATAACCGTGAATTGGAATTTCCTGCCCACTACCGACAATAATATTATTATTCGTGCTCAAATTAAAATAAGACGTAAGATTACCTCCCTCGTTGGTCATATGTGAAGTGGCACCCGTGTCCATGTACCAGTTTTGATCCGGAGGATTAAGAGTCATTGTTTGTAAAGCGTGTTCCAATTCCGTCGGCTGATAGTGAACAGTATGTGCTTGCGGAGGACGACTTCCCAAGACACCCTGCTGACCGGATGGCGGTGGAGGGTGAGCCCATGAACGTGTGGGATATGGGCAAGGAGGATATTGCCACGGCTGACCCCATGGAGTCGCCCAAGGGGGAGGTGCATACTGCTGCCACGGAGGGGGTTGACTGCGTCCACCACCAGAACGTCCGCCCCCGCGACCACGACCCCTCCCCTTGCCACGATTTGAGGACTGAGTACGGCCGTTCGTAGACTTAGGCTGCGGATCACGGGGCTGAGTATATTTAGGGTCTGGCTTAGGTGGTTCACTGGACTGTTGAACAATGAGGGATTGAGCAGCGGCTTTGGCCACATCGCTGGTTTGACGACTCTTCCGTGATTCTTCCAACAGCAAACGAGAGCGGGCAGAAAAGAAGTCCGGTAACGGATCCATTTGTGAAATATGAGAAGCCACTGTATCATAATTATCATTCAGTCCATTCACAAGACGGAGTACTAACCGATTATTTGCTATCGGAGCATCCACATTGGCAAGTTGATCGGCAAGATCCTTGAGCTCTTGACAATATGAGGAAATGTCAGAGAAGTCATCGAGGAACACGTTAGTGAACCTGTTCTCCAAGGTAGAGGCACGAGCATTTTTATTATCAAGAAATATGCTCGCAAGGCGATCCCACTGAGCATGCGCTGTGGAGTTGGGTCGCAAGATGGTGGTGAGTAGTTGAGGTGAAATTGTGCCGTAAATCCATGTGAGGACAATTGCATCAAGACGGTTCCAGAGATCCTTATCGAAATCTGGTTGTTTTTCTCTCTCGGCGAAGGGTATAGAGGGAATGATGTGCTCGTACAAATCGTAGGCACGACAATGAATCTGGAACAATTCAGCCCATAGGGCATACGGCCCTTTTTCTTGTTCAAGACAAATTGGGATGGAGTTTTTGATGTTTGATAAGGCGAGTGCCGGATGGAATTTGGTGGAGGAGGATTCCGTCATGACTGCTGGAGTATCAAACAAAAAACGGAAGAGATGAGTAGCGGAAACGTAGAAGGAAGGAAATTATGGTCTTGATACCATGTAGGAAATTATCCGTCATTCTTATCCATAGTGTGCCCAACATATATACATCAATATATTCCTAACAATCTGCCTATGATTAAGGAAACGTACAAGACTACCTATGATTAAGGAAACATACAAGGTAAGAATTGATATACAGAATTATCGTAGGCTATAACTATGCTGCAATCTAAATATCTAATAGGGTATATGAAATCAATTGTAACATTTATATTTTTGATGTATTCATAATTGTCCTGCAACTTTTATATTTTCAAGTCTGCAGCTAACATTTAATGTTGGTATATTAGTCTCAAAATTGATACCTGTTATTCTTATTCATCTAAGACTAAAAAATTCTTCACCAAGTGAAGTTATCTACATCTTAGTTTTCCTAATATATTTTGAACATGAAAATCATACAAAATACTTATTATACTCTTTCAGCTATACCTTTTCCAATTGCTGCTCTTATTCGTTGCCTTAGTAAATTATAGATCTTCATTAACTTAGCTAAACCATTATAATGATTTGTCAAAAAATTATTTTTTTAGGACCGCAATTTAAGGGAGTAGTAAAATGAGGATCATAACTTTTAAGACTGACAAAATAAGGACAGTAACTTTAAAATATGGCAAATTAAGGACAAACCAACTTGAATCAATGCAAATCGTGCTAGTTGGCCCAATTTGAGCTAAAATTCGAATCCAAATCGGGCCAAATTGGCCTTATTTCAGGCTAAACTTGGGCTTTATTTATAAAATTATAAAAGTTACGATCCTTAAATTGTCAATCTAAAAAGTTACGGTCCTTAAATTGTCAATCTAAAAAGTTACGATCCTCATTTTGCCCACCTGAAAAATTACGGTCCTTATTTTGCAACACCTCTTAAGTTACGGTCCTGATAAAATAAAATTTCCGTATTTCTCGGGATTTAAACCAAATCCATTCTATGACTTTTGGCCTTTATTGAAATGGCCCTTTGTTTATTTGTTTTATCAGTTTAGTCCTGTATTTAATGAAATCATGCCAATTTGGTCCTAATTGATGTGAAAATGCGCAAAATGCCACCATTTTAGACCACTATTTTTTTATCTATTTAGTTCTGTACCTATTAAAATTTTTCTAACAAGGCCCTAATTGACCGGAAAATGCACAATACACTACTGTTTTCAGTCATGTGCATGTGTTTTCTGGTGGTTTGTGATTACATGGCAGATGATCCAATTTTTTACACATGGCATGCTAAATGAGGTAATGAAACCAAAATCGTCCTATAACTTTTTACCTTTATTGAAATAGTCCTCTATCTATTTGCTCTATTGATTTAGTCCTGTATGTGCAAAATTTGTCAATTTCGTCCTAATTGGCCGAAAAGGGTATATAATGGTGTCGTTTCGGTTTGGTGTCGGCCACGTGATTGCGTTTCCGGCGAAAACATGTAATGTGGCATTGTTTTACGACGTGGCACACTGAGTGGAAAATTTCTTCAATTAAAAAAAAGAAATATATAAGTTAAAGATTCCAACTCATTTATTTGTATAAAAATAAAAATAAAATAAAATAGTTAATTTTTTTTTTAAATCACATGTAATTAGATTAAAAGCAAAAAACAGAAAAATAGAAAACTTAGCGTTGGTTTTGGAAACCCTTGCAACAAATTTTAAATTAAATTAATATTAAATTAAACTAAATCTAATTTAAATAACTAAACATACTTAAAAGAAAGAGTCAAAACTCATGTCATAATACAAAAGAATCATATCCCCAAGTCTAATCCACGAACCCTAAAGAAAAAAAAAATCTCAAATTGAACCCCACCCAAAACCTCTCAAACCGAAAAACTCTCATTGCATCCGTGGTGTTTGTGCGCCGCAAAAGCCCACGGTAGTGGTCAGGTCTAATATATGGTATGTTTTTGTGATTTCATTGGTTTTGAAATTTCTGGATGCTCGTTTCCATATTGCTACAATGAGTATAAAGTGTAGTATATTTGCCATCTACTCAATTTCATGCACCAAGTTCTTGTGAATTTTAGGAAAATCAATTTGGGTTTTTTTTTTTTTTCCAGGGTTCTTGGGTTGGAGCAGATTTGATTTTTGTGTTGATAACTCGATATCTCAATTCTCATCTTTACTTTTATAAAAACCTGTGTATTTTCATTTTAATTTGATTTATCGTTTTTTTGTATTTATTTTAAAGGTCTTTTATATTTATTTTTATTCAAATAAATGAGTTGAAATCTTTAACTTATTTCTTCTTCTTTTTTTAATTGGCAAAATTTCCCACATAGCATGCCACGTCGTAAAAAAAATGTCACATCATACGTTTTCGTAGGAAAACAAAATCACGTGGCTAGCATGTGACCAAAACGACACGGTTTTATACCTTTTCCTGCCAATTTTTGAAAATATATAGGTCTGAATCAATAAAACAAATCGATAAAGGACCATTTCAATAAAGGTAAAAAGTTACAGGATGATTTTGATATAAATCCCTGTTAAATGAAAATTTAAAAGAAATGTAAATTCCAATGTAAGAATTTTTTTAGGAAAAATTACAACATGGTTCCAAAAAGTTACTCTAATTACAAATATGTTCAAAATAATTTGCTTAGACACATTTTTTCAGCTTCTGTGCAAATATTTTTATGCATCTGTGCAAATGCTTTGAACAAATTTGTAAATATAGTCACTTTTTTGAACCCATATGTAAATGCCCCCTTTTTTTTTATAAAGATAAAGCTTAAAACTAAAACTAAAACTAATTCTTTTTATATGTAGAAAAAGATCATCTCGTTCACTTGTGCAACCATTTTCATAATTGTTGTAATAATCCAAACATTTTAAATTTACTCAATCTAATCTAAGCAAATTAGAGTTACATTTGACTATAAAGGGTTTTTCTTTTCTTTTTTAGTTAAGATCTAGTGAACATTCTCGGATCTAAAAGAAAATATGATCAGGTGTAACTACCACCAAACCAAGAAACCATTGTAGAATTTGAAACATTTTTTATGATTGACACATTATTACACTATGATAGCTCAAAAAGAAAATTAATTCATGAAGATTTGCACCTAGCGTGCCACAAAACACCACATCGTACACTTCCGCCAAAAAACTAGTGCATGACCAAAACAATGGTAATTTGTTCATTTTCCATCAAAATAGGATCTAATTGATAAAATTTTGAATAGATACGGGACTAAATTGATAAAGTAAATAAATAGATGACCAAAATAGTGGTGTTTTATGCATATTTCCGCCAATTAAGACCTAATTAGTGAAACTTAAATACATGCAGGACTAAATTTATAAAACAAATAAATATAGGACTATTTCAATAAAGTAAAAACATAGAGAATAAACTTTGTTTAAATCCCTAATTTCTCGATTGGATGTTTGGTGGTTTAATCCTTCTAAAAGTGATTTTGTATACGATGATGGCTTGTGCAAGCAGTTACAAGTAGATAAATTTGATGGCAAAAAAAATAATGTAATTCACACTTTTCAAAATAAAATGTTCTCCTACTACAGAACTAAAAATTTTGTGGTCACTCACTACTACACATTTGAACTTGCACAGCTATACTTGGACAGCTTTTTAAAAAACCGCTCTCCAAAATTAAGCTTGGAGAGCGGTTTTATTGAATTATATTTAAAAAAAAGGTTACACAGGGGTTATGAACCGATGTCCAAGGTTTTATCTTGGACAGCGGTTCATAACCGCTATCTAAGTGGTCAATTATTATAGCGGTCAAAACGCCTACTTTGGAAAGCCCTTAATAACCGCTGTCCAAGTGTTACACTTGGACAGCGGTTCTAAACAGCCGTCTAAGCCATTATCCCCTTGAATACATATTTTTCCCTTATAATCGTTCATATTAGGTCTACCATGTGTATGAAACCCATCTATCCTTCTCTCCCTAAGCTTGCTCGCCTCCGCCAACGCGTGCCACCGCCGATGCCGCGGCCGCCTCTGTCTCCGACGCGACCGTCTCTGCCTCCCGACGCAGCCGCTTCTGCCTCCGTCTCCCGACGCGGACGTCTCCACCTCCCGACGCAGCCGCCTCCGCCTCCATCTCCCGACGCGGCCGCCTCCACCTCCCGATGAAGCCGGTGCCAGAAAATCGAATTGAAAATTTGGATTCGGATTATTTGGGGGTTTGCTTGCTGATTCTATGGTGGGTTTTGGGGGAGATTTAATGGGTCGGGGAAAGATCGAAATAAAGAAGATCGAGAATGTTAATAGCAGGCAAGTTACCTTCTCAAAGAGAAGAACGGGATTGTTCAAGAAGGCGAATGAACTTGCGGTTCTGTGTGAGGCTGAACTTGCGGTTATTATTTTTTTGAATACTGGGAAGCTTTTCAATTTTGCTAGTTCCAGGTCCATTTTGCATGTTGCCCTTCTCTTTTCCATTTTCCAGTTTGGATTCCGAGATTCGATTTTGCTCTGTTTTGGAGGTTTGTTCCTGTGGTTGCATGTGTTTGTTGTTTGGATAATTTTTTTTAATTTTTAATTTTTGGTGTTTTGCTTTGTATTTGCGGTTGTGGTGAACTAATTTTGGATTTCAATTTGGAACTCTGAATCTGAATTTTAAGGGTGATTTTAGATTTGTTTTTCCCTCTTTCTCTCCCTATTTCGGTGGATTTCCCTCACAATTTATGAGTAGGTCTTGTATGAGACCGAGAATAGGTTTCTTTCTATCAATCCTCTCAACTCGCTTACTTAAAAGGTATCCTCTCTTTGGCTTGTTTCTTCAGTTCTTGATATATTTGTAAATCTAATTTAGTTTAAGGCATTTTTTATTATATGGTGGTTGTATAAGTTTGTCGAAATATGTATTATTAATTCTTGATGAGTCCATGCTTTTCTGGAAGTAGTATTAACTACAATGGCTGTAATATCCGTTCTGTTAGCTTAATACAAAATGGTTTTATAATGGGAATAGGGGTTTCCTTAATTTTCATTGTTTTAAATGAGAAAAGAGTTTTATGAAGATATTTAGTTTCAAGGGATGATTTATTGGTGCATTGTGTTAGCCTGGGGAAACAGAGCATGCCAGCTCTCCACCAAGAGGTTGGAACTCTTATGATTCATTTTGTTGCTCAATGCCGAACTGGTTGCTCAACGCCTCCTTCATCATGGGTATAAGGTACTAATTGGTTGTAGTAATTGTAGATAATGGGGGCCTTTGGTTCAAATTCTGTGTTGAGTCTAGCTTTTTTGTTGTTTCCTATTGCATGGTTAGAGTAAGGGTTTATGATTTCAAGGATAGTACCTTATGTTTAACTGATGAGCAATGCTTGTGATGTAGGTACACTTGGGATTAAAAAAGCTTGAGTGGAAGGTAATCACATTTTCTTGCTTTCCATGTAAAATTACTGGTTTCATTTATTTCCTTTGCGGTGTTCTCATTGTGTATAAAATTAGGAATTATTGGGGAAGACTTGTACATGTTAAGTGGGGTTAAGGGAGATTGTATTGGTTTTTGTGATGTGTTTAGGAAATTTATGATGCAGAAGTTTGCTGCTTAGGGAATTCGGAAGTAATCCTATAGGGATTTCATGAAATTGCAGTGAGGAGGCTTGCACAAGCATCCAGACAAGGTATGCAAGAATTTATGAATATAGACCTATTTCATGATACTTGTTTGCTTAATTTTTTAAGTGTTATGGACTCCTTTTCCTTTTCTTCCTTTTTATTCAATTAATAATATAGAATATAATTAATTGAATAAAATATTCATACTATCTAATTAAATTTTCAATGTATGCAGGTTATCTATGAACATCCGCTCGTTTCTTACTCCAAGAGCAGAATTAAGAAATGTAAATTAGATTGGACGGGGTGTTTCTACAATCAATTCGTGTATTCTATGTCATTGTAGTATAACTATTGGTAGCATGTAACTTAAATATTTGTGATGAAATATATTTCATATTTTTTGTGTATTTAATTGATGTGTATATTTATTTGATGTATTGGTGTTGGATCTATATATATTAGTATAGGTTTTGGTAATATTGTAAAAATAGGTTTATTAAAATATAATTTTTTTATAGTTTTAGAATGTGGTTAATAACCAATCTGCGGCAAATATAAAGAAATATAAAAAAATGCGGCTAAATTAAAAAATTATATAAAAAATGCACGGCTAAATTAAAAAAAAAAAAAAATATATATATATATATATATATACTTAGACAGCGGTTAAAAACCGCTATCTAAGTGTTAATGTTGCACAGCGGTTAAAAACCGCTATCTAAGTGTTAATGTTGCACAGCGGTTAAAAACCGCTGTCTAAGTGTGTACTTTGCACAGCGGTTTCTCAACCGCTGTCTCAACTTAGACAGCTGTTTCTTAGACAGCCCTTATAACCGCTATCTAAGTCCAAAAACAACCGCTGTATAAAGCCAAATTTGTATTAGTGACTCATGTATATATAAGCTCATAAAGGGTATTTTTCATCATCAATGAACTAGACATTACCAATTAATTATAGTTCAACTTCAAACAACCGTGAGACCAATCTTTACCAGATCTCCCGAAGATCGGTCTACCAATTCCACATCAACATTATTCAAAACAGAAACAGAAGCAGGAAATAACAATGGAAAATAATAGCAGGAGCAGAAGCAGGAGTAGAAGTTGCCATTAGGAATCACATATAACATGTCTGGCATGAAAAAACCAAATCAAAATGTTGTTCTAAATGGTATTAATTTCTAGGCAACACAACAGACAGAAATCTATATGAGAAGTTTCATGATAAATATATGGCAGCATTAGGGGAGGCTCTAGGAAGGGGTTTAAACTTTTCTGAAAGCTCTATTAACGTTTTAAAACGCATTTGAAGTTGCTTTGTTGTAAAGTAGAAGTTCCGGAGGTCATAACTTTCTTCGCTGCTAAGTTTGGGCAAATTTTGTGTAGAAATAACCAGTTTCTATAAACTTGGTGCGCTTCTTAGCCGAAAATTTTAACTTAAAGCATTTCAATACCTTTAAAAGCTCACCAACCGCATAACTTGTAAGATAAAAAATTCAATGTCAAAGTCTGAAGAGATTGAGAAGTACTTCTCAAAAGCAAAGAAAGGCCAGAATGGTGCCATTTTGTCATGCCAAGTTCTTCCACTCAAACGATGGGCACCACAGTTTTCTCAAGTTTCGTACCGTGAACAGCTGATTGAAAAGCATAAAGATATTAATGAATTGACATCAAATTAATAGTAAAATAAGAGAACAACCATCTATATTTTTATCGCTTGCACGAATCAACACTTGCTAGCCGGATTCTGAACTCATAAACAATCTCAAAGTATTTGGTATAACAACTTATAAGTTTTTTAAATAAGTTTCTTACCATTTATAAGCCATAAAAAGTAAGTTGAGTTATTTTACTCACCACCCTCACCCATCTCATCTCGGACCAACGCTCCCTCTCTCATACCTCACCCACTTTTACCTCAACAATATTTACTATGAATTATCAAAAGATCTTATATATTTTATTCGTCAAACACTTTAACAATTTAGGAGCTATTTTAAAAAAATATATTTTTTAAAAGAACTATTTAAAATAAACATCTTAGAAGCTCTTAGTCTTAGTTCTGCTTTGAATAGGAGCTCGGAATTAATTAAAAGATATGTAAATAGTCCGGCAGACCGCATCCCCTCATTAGGTAATTAACGAGAGATTTATCTAGGGTTTCTCATCTAAGAAAAAACTCTCTCTTTCTATATATATATATATATTATAATGTATTGAGAGCATATCCCTCATTAAATGCGGCGGGCCTCTTCACCTCATTACATCCCGAGTGTGTAGCAAGAGCTACTACCCTCGTTAAATATTGAGTGGCCAATACTCCTCGTTAAATACCAAGAGCTCAATATTTTCTCCCATTAATTAAGCTTAGCGAGGCAAGGAGAAAATATCATAAATGATTCTACAATTTTGACCGAGTTCAGATTTATTAATCCTTTATCTTTTTAGTTTTTTAACTATAGTCTTTTTGATATCACAAATGGTCTTTTCCAATAGAAACTTTTAAAAAAATTCCAAAAATTTACATATGCTCTAATAGTAGTGAACATGTAGCGCTCCACGTCAATAAATAGGGTCCACGTTATACTCCATTTAGATTAATTAGGACAAAAATTGAATTTCTCCCAATTGTTAAGATTCGAATCTTTTTAGATTATTTTGCTCATCATAAAAGGAATTATTGGGCAATAAGAGTTTATTAACTATGAGCGGGGGTTATGTTCTCATGAAGTGCAAGATTTGCAATAAGTAATTGGAGTCTACCATAGTTTAACTCATTTTACCTTGAATGGGAAACGGTTCCACAAATTTTGTTCCTTGAGAGCACCCCCATTGGGGGTAGAATTCTTTGTTGGCACTTATTCTACCTCTACAAAATGAATGGGGAGTGGGGTAGAATTTAGGAGAGAGAAATGGGAGGTAGAATAAATTGGAATACCTCAATTACTGTATAGTGGGCCCCACGCTAATATTTTTCTTTCTTTTTTCCCTTTCTTTTCGGCTGTAACAACCTTGCATGCATATATTAATTTGTTTTTCTTTTTTTGGCTGTAGATAAATAGTCGTTGCATGCACTGAATATATATATATATATATTTCTTTTTGGCGGTAGATAATAGCCGTTGCATTGCATGCGCGCGCGCGCGCGCACACACACACACACACACACACACACACACATATATATATATATATATATATTTAAATTGGAACTAGCCTTTTATGTATTGTTTTGGTTTGTTTTAATATTGTACTTGTTTTTTCAATTCTAAATAAAATTCTTGAAGTTTGTTTGTCACAATTATGTGCAAAAATATCAATAGTGTTAAACAAAATTAAGACTAAAAAATCAATTAAAATAATATTAAATATAACATATATTTTATTTATTTGAATAAATTAATATAATTAAAAGCAAAATAAAGTAAAAATATTGAAATTAATAAATATTGATGAATTAAATGATATGGATAGTGAGGTCACTAATAGTAACATTTGTACCTGGAATGAATGGGGGAGTAAGTAGAAATTGAGGGGTAGAATTAAATGTTGATGTGCAGTTGATGTGGCAAAAATTTATACCTAGGGACGGGTAGAGAGATGGGAATGCCCTAAGAGGAAGTCGTAGCAGTATATTATTAATTAAACCTGCCAGTCAAACACCTAAACCATCTTATGCTCATAAACTGTCAACAATCAACAAAATCATCAGGTATCGAATTTCATTACAATTTCTTTGTCATATATTAATACTATTATATATGATATAGTCCTCGTGTTTGGCGGTTTCAGATTCCCCTGTAATGTAATGGGGATCCCTGTAAATTATGACTACTTCGACCATGAAAATATATATAATGGGGATGGATCCCTGGAAGCGACAGTAGCGAGAGTGACAAAAGATTAATTATAGAGAAACCTGCCATTTTCATCAGAGTTTTTTTGGAGGAGAAACGTGATTAATTACTTACATGGTTATTGCTATTCAGAATCCATATTCTGAAATATATCATTGTGTAGTATATATGAGACGCTTTTACACAAGACTCCATCTTTAAATATAATATGATAAAAGATATTCATGATTAATTTTGATTTTAAGAAATATATTCTTCAACAAATTAAATTAACTAATTATTTTAGGACAAGAGGAAGTGTAAGCGATTTTTAAATAATAATAATATCAACAATCTAATTCATAATTAGCAAAATAAAATGTTCACCTAGCATACATATATAGAACTAAAAACTATATTTTTCATGATGAGATCTAATTAATTCCGCTTGTTTGCGGCCATCATCAATGAGCTAGACATACTCAATATATAGTTCAAGTTAACGACCGTGAAACCTATCTTTACCAATTCCACAACAATAAATTAATATTAATTCAAAACAAAAGCAGCAAATAACAATGAAATAAATAGCCATATGTTTGGCATGCATGAAAGAAAGATCCAAAACCACATGATGATCTCAGGGTCCCAAAGTTGCAAAGATGAGAATGGTAGGCAATACAGAAATTAATCTAAATATATGACAGCATCAGGGGAGGCTCTAGGAAGTGAGTTAAACTTTTCTGAAAGCTCTTGCAGCTGCCCTGCTGAAAACATTTTAGAATGCTTTGGTGTAAGCTTGAGGTCACAGCTTTCTTGCCATGTGAGTTTGGGCAAATTTTGGCTAGAAATGGCGAGTTTCTGCAAGTTTGGAGCACTTCTAAGTAGAAACACTACCATATCTACTGCATACGGCTCATTCAAAAAGCCGTTTATGGTAATCGTTTCCAGGCTGGGAAAGGTAGCCTCCTGTGAGTCCCAGAACTTGTCCATATCAAACTCATAAGCCTTTACCCATTCTGACTTTGGTTCCTACACAAAACAGAATTCAACATTGATTGGATCCTGTATATATTTTCATGGCAAACTCGATCTCAAATTTGTGAAGTTAGAATATTTCATTCAAATCATACTAACTACTATTAACATCATAACATTTTACACACACAAACACGCAGAATAGATAATGCTACACTATTAGTTTATAAACGCAATGACATCAATTTCATAGGGTGAACAAGTTTCATTGAGGAGACCAGCAGACTCATGTTTCAATATTAGAATTTAACTAAAGCATTTCAATACCTCTAAAATCTTAACAGCCGCACGACTCGTAGGGTATAAATTCAATGTCAAAGCCTCGAGAGATTGAGAAGTACTTCCCAAAAGCAAAGAAAGGCCAGGATGGTGCCATTTTGTCATGCCAAGTTTGAGTATTAACTTCTTCCACTCAAATGATGGGCAACTCACATTCCTCAAGTTGCATACGGTGAACACCTGATTAAAGATATTAATGAAATACATGAAATCAATTAATTAATAAGAGAACAACCATCAATATATATTTTTAAGAACTAATTTCAATATAAGTGGTATTTATGGCTCCAGAAGGAAATAACAACCAAAAGATTCATAAAGCATATTTCCAAGTAAAGACCAAATTGACCTTCACATTTTACATATAATGTGGAAAACCTAACTTAAATTAGATCAAGTAATCATGCAGGTCTGAAGGGAACAAACATACCAGAACAGTCCATGAACACGGTCTGAAAGTCCCACATTTTCCAAGATCCTTCAAAAGACGATGAGCGCCAGGTTGTTTGTGCGCAAACACAAATCGGCTAAAAAATATGGAAACATCAACTGCAGACGAAGCACGCAACAAGTATGCTCGCTCTACCCAACCATCTATATCCAATGATAATACATAAGGACATGATATAATCAAAGACTGGCTTTCCTTAAAGGTTAGAGTAAGCATCACTCTCTTCAAATTAGGGTTTTTGCAAACCAAAATTTTCAAGCCATAGCAGTTTTCAAGGGTCATATCTTCGAGCAGCGGGCAGCCAGCTAAGAGCTTTTCCATGGCCTCATCCGACAATGTAACCTGATCCAGCAACATCACTTTCAAAGCCTTCAAATCCGCCGTCCTGCAAAACTTCATGTTGATAGCTGACAACGTCAAATGTGTTAAGTAATTACTACTCAAAACATCGGGCAGAATGTAGCACTCGTCGCGCTCCATAATTTTTCCGCCATCCCTTAAGTCAAATTCCAACACTTTGACCTGTTTTCTCAGGGCATAGGTAATCAGCATCTCGAGGTGATCTCTCACGCCTTTCTCCCATTCGGCGTCAGTCTCGTTATCTTCGTAACGTCTCCCGTCCTCCAAAAGAGCGACTATAAAATCAAATTTGAAAGATAGTCTATCGAGAGTATCGCTCTCGAGAAGATGGAGAAGGCGGCGGATGAACTTCGTGAAGTTGAAACCGTGCTCAATATCTATGTCGGGGTCATGTTCGGGGTAAAGTTCCCCAAAATAATGGTACACGCATTGACCAAAATCAAGAACTCGAATCTGGCGCCACAGTTTACCGAATCTTCGGATATAGGAAGTGGTGATGGCGTCCTTGATGGGCAGAAACGAGAGAATGCGGACCAGAATATCGTCGGGTAAGCCACTAATGAAGTCCTTGCTATTGCTATCATCATCATCGCAAGTGTTTGCCTTCTTCGAGCTATCATAATTGCTTACGTCCATCATACCAATTTATAGCGTGACCAGATACACTGATGTTCCTGAACCGATCGAGGAAAAAAAAATTAAACATAATAATTTTGCTACAAATATTCGTCACTAAAACATTAGCTAGCTAATTTGATTATTAGCTATAAATAAAACAATTTGCAGCTAATATAATTTCTTTGTAAATATTAAATCTTGAAATTTAGCTACAAAATTTTTAAATGAATTAATCAACTGCAAGTTTTAAATTTTATGCCCCTAAATTTTCGAAGCAAATCTTCCCTTTTCTGATATTGTATAATCAGAATAACACGAACTACGGCTATTTAATTATTAATTAATTGAAGGTAGAAATACAAGAAACTCAGCCTAAATAAACAGAAATTATATGCCGATGTAAAATATAAAAGGAATGAAACGGTTAACGTTACATTTATAATTTTGGAAAGGGTTACAGATTTTTTTTTTTTTTTTTGGAACAAAGCAAAATCTCATTATAGAGAAAGGGCATCAGCAATGCCCTCAAAGAGTTTAGTACAAGGTTACACAACAGATTAAAACCCACAAATATCGGAAAAAACTATAGATTTAATTTTCCTAATATATGCTGTTCCTCCTTATTTCCCAAAATAGTTAGAATTCCTCAGGGAAGAGAGATGAGGGAACCTTTTTTTATTTTTGGTCGGTCAAGTTGTAAGAAAAGGAATTCTCATCCCTCGGAGTTGAAAAAAAAAAAAAAAACTCTTGAATTAGATCTATGTATATACATAATTACATTAATGAAAAAACTGAAAGAAATGAAGGGAAATTAAAGCACCGGTAAGAGAATTAAGCTTACGTTATATCTCGGTGGAGAAGTGGGGATGTGTGTCGGCGGAGGAGTAGAGAAACTGAGAGTTAGGGTTTCCACTGAAAGTCTGCTGCCACACTTTTGCGCCGTCACCTCAATGGTGCGCACTTCTCACTCAAGCCTTATTTATATGTAATAAAGTTCATAGGATTAATTAGATTAATTTTATATTAATATTTAAATGGAATTTCCTATATAATTGACCGCTGTATTAACCACCCCTAAGAGCTCCTCTTCCAGAAAAGCAAAACCGTCAATTTACCCTTTTGGCTACGCGTGTAGTTTTACCACTTTGGGCGATATTTACTGCGTCTTCGAAATGCGCTTGGATATGGTTCTCCGGTGACGGCATTTAAAATGGAGGAAATTTCGGCTGACACTCTTTTTGCCTCTTAGACCCGGTGACTTTTTTACTCATGTTTTTAGGTTGGTGTTTTCTCTATTGATCGGTTTTGGGAGAAAAAATAGTTTTTTGGTCCCGCAACTTGTCTAGTGTCCAATTTTGGTCCCAAAAATATTAACTTTTTAATTTTGGTCACATAACTTATTGAATCGTCCAAATTTGGTCCCAAATGGGACCAAAATTGGACAATTCAATAAGTTACGGGACAAAAATTGAATAATTAAAATTTTTGGGACCAAAATTGGACACCAAACAAGATAGGGACAAAAAATTATTTTTTCGTATTCATTATTTTTTTTCTTTTCTCACCTTATATGTATATATATATATATACATACACACACATACACATATATCAAACACTATTTAATTAATTATACTCTAAAATAATCTTTGTAATAATCATGTATATATTATTGGTGGAGACGAGATCACGATAGCAATTTGGAATTATTTTACGAAGATATGGAGAATCAAAATTTATATGAAAATTATTAATTTATTATTTTATTTACTCTATCGAAATTTAAATTCTTAGTTAGTAATTAGAATTTAATTATTAGTATTTTATGGGAGCTTTGTAATTCATCTTAAATAATAATTATTGGAATTGAAAAATAATGGGTTTTTATTTTTCATGTTTTATAGATGTTTTTCAAATATTTGTATTTATATTCATGAAAAATAAATCCATTGATGTGTATATATATATATATATATATATATATAAAAGGTGAGAAAAGAAAAAAAATTAATGAATACGAAAAAATAATTTTTGTCGCTAACTTGTTTAGTGTCCAATTTTGGTCCCAAAAATTTTAATTATTCAATTTTGGTCCCAAAAATTTTAATTATTCAATTTTGGTCCCGTAACTTATTGAATTGTCCAATTTTGGTCCCATTTGGGACCAAATTTGGACGATTCAATAAGTTATGGGACCAAAATTGAAAAATTAATATTTTTGGGACCAAAATTGGACACTAGACAAGTTGCGGGACCAAAAAACTATTTATCTCTCGGTTTTGGTGGCACCACAAAAAAACCCTCATTTACATAGGGAAATTGAAGAAGGAAATAAAGCCCTCGATATTGAAGAGGGAATTAACGAGCAAACAAGAAAAACGAGGGCTTTCACGAGGAAATTATTTTCCTCGTCTGCAACTAATGTATTGGCGACGAAAGAGTGGTCGTCCCACAAGCACTGGACGAGCACTACAAAATACTGTCCAATTAAAGAGGGATTTAGGGAGGGATTTAAAGAGGGACAAAGGGTTAAAGAGAGATTTAAAGAGGGGGAGAGGCCCTCGACAAAACAGGCCTCGCCAAACTCCCCCTCGGTTCGCCCCTCGTCAACTAACGAGGGTAGAGCGCCCTCGCCAACTAACGAGGGCAAGGCCCTCGCCTGGTTCAAAATGGGGGCCCTCGTCTACGCCCTCGGCAATTAACGAGGGGGGCGCCCTCGACAATTAACGAGGGAGGCGCCCTCGTGCACGTTAGCGTGGGCCATGCCCTCGCCTCGGGTGGCTGAAGCTTGGCGAGCACCACCGCCCTCGCCTACGTGTGCCCTCGTCTCGCCCCTCGTTCGTTCACGAGGGGAGGCGCCCTCGTCAGCCTCATTTAAAAAAAAATAAAAAAATTGCGGGCCGCACCCGCGGGCGGGCAAGACCCAACCCGACCCGTGTGCAAGCAGGCTCGATCCTGTGACCTCCCATGAGGGAGAGACCTATCCCTTTCCCCTTACCGTTTGAGCTAGGCTTATCATTCGAAATATTTTCTATTGTAATAGTATATGTATTATTTCTTATTTTGATTTCTTTGTTAAAACATTTAACTCCTATTTTGTTTATATCTTTAATTAATTAATATTATTATAAATCATTTCATTTATGATAACACCATCAAAATTAATTAAATTAATATTATCATTTTAAACTACATGATTTTCATATTTTGATTTATTTGTTAAAACGTTGAATTATTCTAGTAATTTATTAATTTCTATTATGATTACACTTTTAATTAATTGTTATATATCTTTACATTTATGGTAACAACTTCAAAATGAATTATATATTATTCTTACATATAAAATGAAATTAACACTTCCAAAATTACATTTTCACTTATGTATATAATCTTTTTAAATATAAAAAATTAACGCCCTTGTGCATACATATATATATTATTTTTTAATTAAAATATTTTGAATATATTATGGTTAAATTAATCAAATATTACTTATAATTAAAGCACATACACAAATTAACCTAAATAATTCATTAAAAATCTTACTAAACACGATATATAGCTCCGGATTTCACAAACATTAATGAAAATAAACATCACAAGCATAATAAAGACGATGCACAATAATTTATACTCCAAGCAATACTCTCAAACATTCATGAAAATAGTTAATCATTTTTCAAAAGTTTCAACTTCAAGATGATCAGGATCTTGGTCCCTTGCCACGGCTCGAACCCGGTCCTCGGGGTGGGGGATACTCATCGGATGGAGGCGGGGGTGGTGGGGGATAACCACCAGCTTGTGGGACGCTGGGTCCGGATCCCTGTTGTGATGCCCGCAACCACTCGGTGAACTGATTTTGGAAGTTCTGGGTCATCTCCTCACGCAGTTGTCGTTGTCTCTCTTCCACTTGCTCCAACAATCGGCGATTCTCCTCAGCCGTCTCTCTCCGCGTTCTCTCACGCTCCTCAGCGAGTAGTCGGTCCACATCAATTTGACTGTAGGCACCAAAATGAGTCCCAGCTGATGTCCCGCCTGGGCCGGGACTATGCGTCTGGACTTTCCCAATTGTCCGAGCCCACGAACTTTACCGTGCTTTTTCCCCACAGTCTTGACGTACATCTGAGATAACTCTGGAGGACTGGGTTCAGGAGGTTGCTCGTCAGAGTCAGAGGTAGGGTGCAGTTGGGAGACTCTCGCTTGTACATCAGCCTGCACATTTTTTTAGAGAATTGTTCTAGATATTTAAATATTCTTAAATATTTATATTATTTTTTGTCCCTATCTTGTTTGGTGTCCAATTTTGGTCCCAAAAATTTTAATTATTCAATTTTGGTCCCGTAACTTATTGAATTGTCCAATTTTGGTCCCATTTGGGACCAAATTTGGACGATTCAATAAGTTATGGGACCAAAATTGAAAAGTTAATATTTTTGGGACCAAAATTGGACACTAGACAAGTTGCGGGACCAAAAAACTATTTATCTCTCGGTTTTGGTGGCACCACAAAAAAACCCTCATTTACATAGGGAAATTGAAGAAGGAAATAAAGCCCTCGATATTGAAGAGGGAATTAACGAGCAAACAAGAAAAACGAGGGCTTTCACGAGGAAATTATTTTCCTCGTCTGCAACTAATGTATTGGCGACGAAAGAGTGGTCGTCCCACAAGCACTGGACGAGGGAATTGGCGAGCACATGACCCTCTGCAAAGGTCACAAGGATTTTGTCCTCGTCTCATCCGCCACGGACAGTTCTCAAGGGAAATTTCCCTCGTCAAACATCGGATTCCGCGTCACGAGGGTTTTGAATCCTGAGTCGCATGCAGGCTTTCTCAGGTGTGGGGCCCGTGCAGAATCTAATGGGTTGAAGAGAGTTTTGCCCTCAACAAATCCCTCGTTCCATTTCACATTAATTTCCATATCCACCTCCATATTTCAAATCACCGAGAGAGAGATAGAGTAGGCTATTTTCGGCAGCCGGCTGCCGACTGCCGTTCCACCACAGCTGACGTGAAAAACAATCCTCCATTTGTTGAATTCTGCTTTACACGTTCACGAGAACGTTTATAAGGTAAATTTTTTTCGTTTTAATCTATTAAATAATAAATTTGTTGTATAATGCATGTGTATATATATATATATATGTGCTTGCATGCATAGATATACTTTTATAATTAATTTGTTTAATTATTTAGTATTGGTTGTTATATATATAAAATTTGTGTGTGTGTATATTGACTTGAAGTGAATTACACTAACTTCTACTAGTCGCTTCCCCACAAGCGAACGGGTTCACTGTAGTATGAGTAAGTATAACGGCCAAGTATATCGAACCCACGAGATGGGGTGTATGCGAACAGATCCCTGAAGATCTACGCGTCGTAGCTAATATGAGTGTAATGTTTTTGGGTTTTTTGAAAGATTAATTAAAACAACTAAAATAAACTAATTATACTAACGAACTAAAGAAGACGAATTAACTACGAGTTGTTTTCAAGTAAGAGATGGTGATGCTTAGGATAAGAATCCCTACGTATACTAACGGAGCAGGTACATAATCAAAATAACTGTGACGCGCGAGAAATAACCTAAGTAAAAGAATGCAAGGTGAAAGCTCAAGATTCTAAACCTTAATACTTTACCCTAACACTCGACTTCACTAATCCACTAACAAGTTAATAGATTGTGCTTAATTAATGAGACCCTAATTTAACTAAGGTGATGCGGTCGTCCTTCTTCGCTAAACCGGTAGATGAATTAACCCTTTCTAAACCCTCTAGTTAAGTCTACTCGTTGTTAAAGAGTGATACGGTCGTCCTCTCTCTAACACTTTTCTAACGAAATTCAAAGACAAAGTCTAGATTGATTTTAAGTATTCATTAATCAAGAGAATTAAAACCTAACGTCACACGTTACCCTAATTACGTACCCACAACCTACTTCTACGAGTTCATCCTATCCCAAGCATGCAAGGGTTTTAGCTAGACATAGGTTTAACGTAAATAACAGCAATTGAATAAGCAACGAACATAAACATGATAAATAAGACGAAGAAGAGATGAAACATAAACTAGGGTTTTCCGAAATAAAAGAATAAACTTGAAATTAACTCAATAAAAGAAATCTCAACGTGTTCAACAACGAAATATAAAGAAAAGAAACTAAAAAGTAAAATCGTAATTCGAATTCGTAATGAAAACCTAAAAAAACCGTAAAAGTAAACTTGCTCATCTCTTCTCCTCTTCCTCTCTCTCAAATCTCAGTCTCCAAACGTAGTATGGTATCAAGTGGTTGTAAAAAACGTGTTCGGAAGGGGTATATATAAGCAACGGGTTGAATCGGGAGTTAATGGGCCAAAAACGCGACAGGTCGTGCACTTACTCGTGCACTAGTGCACGAGTAGTGTGTGGTCGAGCACTCCGAAACTAACAGAACCCCAAAAGTGCTCGAGTAGTCGAGCTCGTGCACTCGTGCACGACTTGCTCCTGCTCGAGCACTATGCACCACTGACTCGTGCACTCAGTGCACGACCCACTTCAGCTCGAGCACTATGCACGACCTGCTCGAGCACTAGTGCTCGAGCTCTTCTAGCTTGTGCACTCCAATGATACTTTTGCTCCCTCGAACTAGTATTTTTCGTATTTCTTCGATATCTTCTCATCCGGGCGTCCGTTTGAGTCGATTCAAAGTCCTACGAACTCCTCTTTTCGCCCTCTATCCATCTATGAGCATCAAAGAGACAAATTCATTAGTTTATGAAAATGATACTCAAATGACTCTAAATACTCACAAAATCAACCAAAAAGGGCATTTCGAGTGACGAATCATGACAATTTCACGCCTAATCATATATATATATATATATATAAATATGTATATATAATTGAATTATTATGCAAATAAATATATAATTAGTTTTGTTACACATATACGTATATATAATTAAGATCCATTAATTTGTTTAGATTATATATATTTGTTGGTATTGTAAATTTTTAATTAGATAAATGAATTATACATATTAAGTGGAAGGGGTTGATGAATATTTGTTGGTTATTGTTTGTTGTAGAATATGTGTGTTACGGCTTGATTAGTTTTAATTATTTAAGTCGAAAATGAATACACGTAGGATTTTGATTAATTGGGAAATATGATAAAACTAAACGAAACTCTTCCGAAATTTTTAAAAAATATTAATTAGTTCATGTATTAATATATAGGAGAATTAAAATTAAATATTAATTTAGGCTAATTTGAGTATTAATTCATTAATATGAAATAGATTGATATGGATTATTCAAGCCGTTTACGTTGGATGTATGGTCCAAGATCGATTAATGGTATGATAGCTCCTGAATTTGTTAGTGGACTCGATTCATTCATAGATTTCGCCACTAGTAACCCGAATTAAATGAATCGAGGAAAGATTAGGTGTCCCTGCAACAAATTTAGATGTAGGAACAAGACGTTTCAGTACCCCAATGACATGAAAGCTCATTTGTGCCGAAATGGTTTTATGCTAAATTATTACAATTGAATTTTTCACGGTGAGGAAAATTCGGGACAAATTACGCATCAATACAATGATCAGACTTCAACTTCATATGGGCCGGTTGATGAGACAGCATGATCTAGCTCGTACCACGATATGATCACAGACTTAACTTCCGGTCCCCACTTTGGAAATGTGGATGATGAACCGCCTGTTGAGGAACCCCCTAATCAGTATGCTGCACAATTTTATGATATGCTTCGAGCAACATCTAGATTTGTATCCTGGTTGTGAATCGCACTCGCAGCTGTTATTCAATGCCCCAATGCTGAACATTAAATTGAAAATAAACTATCTGAAAGGGGTTATAATCAAATCGTTGACATGGTTCGTGAGATTTGCCCTCCGGATAATTTGGTGCCCAGAAAATTTTCCGATAGCAAACAATTAATGGGTGAGATGGGGCTTCCGGTGGAGAGGATCAATTGTTGTGCATGGAATTGTATGTTATATTGGGGTGCGGACAACGATCTTGAACATTATAAGTTTTGCATCGTCCACGGTTCAAACCCGCTAGACGTGACGTGAATGATCAACTGAAAAAAGAAGAGTACTTTTAAGGAGATGTTCAACTTTCCCATCATTCCTAGACTACAAAGATTGTATCAGTCCAATGCAACTGCTAAGGATATGACATAGCATGTAAGTTGCTCTAATAATGACCAGTCTGATGTTATGCGTCACCCTGCAGACTCGCAGGCTTGGAAACACTTGGACCAGTCGTATCCTGAATTTACATCAGAAATTTAGAACTATAGGTTGGACTTGAGCACTGACGGTTTTCAGCCGTTTGGGCAGTCGGAAAAACAATACTCCTCATGACTGGTGATACTGACACTGTACAATCTACTACCATGGATGTGCATGAAGGATCAATTCATGTTTCTTACGGTTCTAGTACCTGGTCCAAAAAATACAAAAGATAAATTGGATACAACCATTGATCCGTGACTTGATAATTTTATGGGAATATGGAGTGGTAACGTATGATATTGCTACAAAGCATAATTTTTTTATGCGAGCTACATTAATCTGGACCATAAGTGACTTTCTAGCCTACTCGATATTGTTTGGATGGAGCACATCTGGAAGGTTTGCTTGTCCATATTGTGCAGAATACACCGATGCTTTCACTTTGAGGCTCAGTCGCAAGCAGTCGTGGTTTGACAACCATCATAAGTTCTTACCCAGATTTCATCCGTATCTAAGGAACAAAACTGCATTAAAAAAGAACAAAACAGTTGATGATGATCCACCATCCATCCGTATATGTGTTTCAATCCTTGAGGAAATTAATTGGATTGGATTAATGAAAGTAACAGAAGAGGGTGCTAATGCTCACAACAAAGTTTTAGATGGGGTTGGAAGAAGAAGAGTATTTTCTGGAATTTGCCGTACTGGAGTACCCTATTGGTCCAATAGTTAAAAAGAATTTATTTTACAATTTTATTGATTCTTTTTTATAAAAACGATCAATATAAGTGTATATATGTACACATGTTACTAAATATTGAAAAAGAATTATTTAACAAGTTTATTGATTTCTTTTATAAAACGATCAATATAAGTGTATATATGTACACATGTTACTAAATAGTGAAAAAAAATTTTAAAAATAATTTATTTTACAATTTTATTGATTTTTTTAAATAAAAACGACCAATATAAGTGTATATATCTACAAATATTAGTAAATAGTTCAAAAAAAATTTAAAATATTTATCTTACAATTTTATTGATAATATTTTAATATTATAAGTGTATATATGTACACATTTGGATAAATAGTGAAAATAATATAAACAAGTGATAGTTTAATTTTATAGTAATAATAATTTTCAAATAGAATATATATACAATTAATATTAAGTAGTATTACATTTAAAATATATAACAAAAAATATATGAGACATATACATTTACAAAGACAAACATAACAATTAAATTACTTTGCCCAAACGGCATAGCGAAACACGCAAGACCCCTATATACAAGGAGGTCCCGTGTTTGAATCCTTCTTGGACAAAAATTCGCCCAATTGCAGCCCTCAATAGGGATCAATTATAATACTCTCACTACATGATAGTGTGGTGGGTTGTGGCCCAGTGGTTCCGGGGGGGTTTGGGGCATATGTTGGCCTGTGCTAGCCGTCATGAGTAGCTTGGGTATATAATCTTATTGGTGTTTGATTGAGTTGTATTTTTTTTGTTTCAGACAAATTGGAGTCTACATTATCGGGAATTTTTTGGATTTCCAGTCCTAATAGATACTTGATTTGATTTGATCATATTTTATTTTATTTTACTGTTCTTGTCCTGGAACGACGACTCCACATTTATTTTATTTATGACGAGTCCTATGTTATTTTATTTTAATATTAATAATTGAATCTGTGTAATGCACCATCATAATTGTACAATTAATTTATGAATCCTCAATTTATATTGTAATTTCTTCATTTAGGTTTAAGAGTGTTTATTAATATTTCTATTAATATATTTTTCGAGTCACTTGGTAATTTTATATGTGTGATTTTTTATTTTATTTTATGATGAATAGAGAAGTTACTAAAAAACACTTAGTAAATATGTCCTTAAAAGGATTTTAAGTTTAACCTCTTTTGCTAAAAAGGTCTAGGTCGAGTCTGCCAAAAAAGTCTATGATAGATAATAGGCTAGACTTTGAAACTAATGGAGGAAATTAAAGGAAGGACATGAAGTTGGCTTATAGTTAAGAATGCGATTTTTTGTAACTCAAGTTTTAAAGATTGACTTGAGTCCCCAAACTTGATTTTAGGTCGGTAATTTGTTGGTTTTGTACTGTTGGCATAACTTATGCTATTCTTGAGTAATATAAGCTCTTTTTTCTGATAAAAAAACAAAAAAAAAAAACAATAGGCTAGATTTGGGCCCGTAAATTATAAATCAGGCCTAGACTTGAGAGGCCTGGTCTGACCTATTCTCACCCCTATTTTTTTGGTAACATAATTGAAGTCTCAATTTTCAAATTCAAATCATGATTTGACACACTAGAACACTTCAAGTTATTCTAGTATAGGGGCAAGTATGACTTTGTCCTTCAAATAATTCAGATCGTCCACAATATTCTCCAAGTGTGGCTTTGAACGAAATATTTGTGAAATTAATTATCAATTTCATTTCTTTCTTTTTTCAATTAAAAAATTCATCTATGCAGCCGTTCATATGGTTCCTCGTACATATTAAATTTTTAAGATTTATTTTTATAATATTGAGATAAATGCATACATTAAAATAGTTATGCAATTTAAGAATGTATACATCTCATGTATATTTTTGTAAATAAATAACTAACATTATTCTGTATCCTCCTGATTTAATATAAGTTTGAGGTTCAAAGCACTCAATTGCTATCCAATATTCCTGTGTTGGTCGGTCCATACAGAGTTTTGGTCTGTCGTCAATTGTAATGCATTGTTCATATTTTTATCTCGTGAAATTATTTTGAATCTAGAGGCAAAAATATTGAGGAATATAAAGTTCAATTGTTATGCATTGTTTGTATGTTAATTAATTAACCCAATAACATCTCCCAAACTTAATCCAGTACGATAAATATTCTCATATGTATTTGGTGGTTTGTCAAATAGAATAAATTGATATATTAGTTCTTATATGTCTTTTATAATCTTTATCCAAGTAATTAATCTAGGATAAAGTTTTATATGAAAATAGTTCATGATAAGCTTATCATGAAACTGTTTTAAAGTATCAAATATTTGATCAGGTGTATCATAAATCTAATCAGAAGTATAAAAAATCGGGATCAATGTTATTATATTGTAATTGTTGTAGATTTTCTTGATCCTAACTTTTGATACTCTTGAGGAATATTTTATACTCTTGATCAAATATTCGATACTTTAAAATAATTTCATGATAAGTTTATCATGAACCATTTTCATATAAAACCTACTCTTAATCAAGATAATCGCTCTCTTCTACAAAAAATTAAGAGTTTGTATAGAGTACATAAATCACTTTACAATACTTTTTAGTATAACAACAACTAATACGGTTTAGTTGATTAATGTTCATATGTATTTGGTGGTTTTTCTAATAGAATATATTGATATATTATTTGTTATATGTCTTCTATAATCTTTCTTCGAATTAATTAATCTAGATAATCTCTCTTCTACAAAAAATTAAGATTACGTATGGAGTAAAATTGGTCCATACATAAACCACTTTGCAATAGTATAACCACTAATACCCTTTAGTGTAGTCAACTAATATCCTTTAGTTAAACAATTGATACTCTTCAAACCATTCAATTAATTCCCTTCGGTGAAAACAACTAATACTCTCTAAAACTAAACTCTTCAGTGAAAGTAACTACTCCCTCTGTGCCACATCAGTTTGTACACTTGTCATTTTGGTCCGTCCCACACCAATTTGCAAAATACTAAAAAAAAAATTAATTTACGTGTACACTCACAAACATGCCACTATTTTATTAAAAAAACACATCTTTTTAAAAAAAAATGTGCAACCAATTGGGGTGCAAATTGTTGTGGGACGGAGGGAGTTATTCCAAAACTAATACCCTTAAGTTAAAACAACTAATATCATTTAGTGAAAACAACTAATACCCTTTAGTAAAAACAACTAATACACTTCAAATGATTCATGTATGAACAATTTTCACTCTATACTTTGCCAAAAAAACAAAGAGAGGTCTTATTCTTTTTTTTTTAATTCATAAATATTTATTTTAATAACTTCTACCAACTATATATCAAATTATTTATATACATTGATCATTCAAAAAAATATTTAATAACTATTATTTTAAAATAATTGAAATATCTTTTATACTACAAAATAAAGGGATTTATCATAATATATATATTTCAAAGATATATTCAATATACATCCAATATATTTTGTAAATAATTATTAGTCAATATTTACTATAAGGATTACAATACAATATATTTTAAAGATATATATATCAAATATATAAAAAGATTTTTTTAATAAAATGAATATTACTCAATTAGCAATAATTTTGGCGGGAAAATTTAATGGTTTCAAAAAATATGGCGGTTAGCATTATTATATATATATATGTATATGTATATATATATATATATAGATTCTTCACAAAACCTCTAAGCTCCCAAATAAAAAAGATGCTCGATACAGGCTCTCTTTAAACAGGCCCTGGAAAGATATACAAGACTACTTCTAGAAAGACGATAGACAAGACTATGCAGGCTTCCTTTATATCGGCCCTAGAAAGATCGGCAAGACTACTTCTGGAAAGATCGGTAAGACTACTTCGGATTGAAACTAGATATAATTGGTATCCATGGAGTGGGAGCGACGGTATCGAGAGATAAGACCTTTTTTTTTTTTCAGACAAAAGATATTTCATTCCAAAACACTAATCTACATGCACAAGACATGCCCAGAAAAGACTATTTATAGTAAGAGCTGCCATCTTCATCAAATTGGAGTTTTTCGTAGGAGAAAGTTGCTTATGGTGATTGCATACACAATTTTTTTTAATCGAAAAAAATATAATATTATTTGTGGAGTACCAGAGGTACTCAAAATGGAAGGAGTACAAAAGGAAATTATAGAGGAAAGACAATAGGGCACCTCTTACAAAAAAAGCATAAAACTATACCTAAGAGCACTACATTCTAGGATTGCGGCACCAATCTTTAAAAGAAAAGTTGCAAACACTACCGCCTTCGACAAATTAAACCCCTAAACTTTGCTCTTATTTCCTTAAAAAATTTATAGGTCTTGAAATAGTATATGATGCGTATAAAAGAGGACCTGACCCAAAGAAGTCCAGTCCACTTTCTATCATCTAATAATAAGGCCTAATTGGCCTAACCAAGCCCAAGATTGTGAATAATCTGGCAAAAGGAATTAGGTATCCTCGAGAGCCAACCCATAAAAGAGGCAGGTCCTCAATGGACCTGACGTGTAAAGGTTGCTAATATGAAGAGATGCGTCCAAAATACTTGGGCAAAATCAACTATACGAAAACTACTCGCAATAGCCTCAAAAGGCTATCAGGTCTCCAAGAGACCTGTTAGGTCTATGACGGACCTGTTAGGTCTCTCCGCGACCTGATACATGATTACAAAATCATACAAAAAACCCCTTATAATAAGGTCAAAATCATCCTTTCTACTCCGAGGAATCAATATTACTCTCATACGGATAAGGACTAAATCAGGGGCTTATCTGTCCTTTACTAAGGACCTGGCCCATAGTACAAACAACCTTATGCTAAAAGACATGATAATGCCCCATGGCACAACAGAGATGGTCCCCCATTTTTCTGGAATATTCTTGGCACGTGTCTAGGGTTTCTTGGCCCTCAATTCACCCAATATTGCACTTAGGCCCCTAGCCTCTAAAAGGTATAAATATCTCCTCTCTCCCAGGTGAAAGGTAATTTTTGCCTCACTTTCATACACAAACACGCACTAAATCTCTATAATATTACCTTCTTCAATCACTTGCTCCGGCCATTGACTTGCGGGCAAATCCCCGGCGGGTTTTTGCAGGTCCTTGATGGAGCTGGCAAGCTGAGGACGAGAAGTTGTATTTTTTGCACGATCCTCTCTTTCTTCATCCTTACTTAGATGGCTTATTAGGTGACATTCTCTTTAAATTATATTTCTCCTTTATAAATATTATTTGATGATATCTTTTCGCTTCAAATGGCGCCATCTGTGGGAAATCTTAGCTAAGACGTGAGGTTTCCTAAAATATCTTGTGAAAATTATGCATGTTCTCATGAAAATTCTATGTTTAAATCGTGAATGTCCTGTTTGTATTCGTGGCATGGGATTGTTAGTTTTCATCGTGTTATTAGTGTTATTAGGCTTTGATCTATGCATGTAGGTCTTTTTATCGATGATTTTGGAAGCTAAACTATTAGTAGTTGAATTGGTGTTCATGAAACTGGGAAAATCCTGTGGAATTATTGCTGTCAAATGTATCTGTGCTAAAAAAAGAGCAGTGTTGTCATTATTTGAAGTAGATCTCTTGTTCATTATGGTGGATAGGCTTTAAATGTGATGCATATTATTTATTGTCGCTAATATCTCTTGCTTCTTGTGAGAACTTGGTGATTATCTGTATGTATTCTCATAAATCTGTTAGAAATACAGATTCTCCCAAGTAATCTTCTGTTAAAATCATTATGGCTAAAATTTGGAGAATATTCCTCTTTATTAGCTATGACGGAATCTACTCAAGTCTCAAGGGATCTGAACAAAGATTTCGATAATGCGGCTAATGACGAAGGCAGCGCAAGCACTCCTATACATGCTGCCACAGCAGCCCCCTCAAAGCAAACAAGCCCACTTTCCAGTGGTGAATCCATGGTTACTATGACCGTGGACCAAGTCAAAGCTCTTATTGATGAGGCCGTACGAAGGACTCAAATGGATATCTTGAATTTTGTGGGAGTTCCTCACAGTACCTCAGCACCTATTGTAGGAGTTGACATAAATACTGAAGCTGCTCCAAATCTACCTCCTCCTGGTAGTACTCTGGACGCTCCTATCCTAACAGCTCCCGACGTGGAGAAAGATGTTGGCAATCCTGGTGAAGGAGAGCTGACTGGAAAGCTCAGCTCAAGTGAGGAGCTCAGAATCATAAGACAAGAGATGAAAGAAATGAAAGAACGTTATGAGAAGTTGGGTACCCAGGTCTTTCGACCAGTGGGATCGCCCTTTGTTGCTAAAATCCTTGAGGATCCATTTCCTCCAAATTTCAAGACCCTCTCGTATGAATACGATGGAACTACAGATCCGCAGGATCTCCTCTTAAGGTTTGAGAATGGAGCTCTGCTTCATCAATACATTGATGGTGTAAAGTGTACGGTGTTTCTTACTACCCTCACCAAGACAGCTCAAAAATGGTTCGGACAGCTACTTTTAAGTTCGATCAACTTATTTGCAGAATTCACCTTGTTTTTTCTGCATCAATATGCCACCACTAGGCGCCAAAAGAAGACCTCACTACATCTGCTAAGCATCAAGCAGGATGTGGGAGGAAGCATCAAGGAGTTTATTGGGAAATTTAATGAAGCGGCCCTGGAGGTGCCTACCGCCACAGACGAAGTAAAGATCAATGCTCTTACTAGAGGTTTAATGAACAACGACCTATTCAGGTCTTTGGCAAAAAAATCCACCTAAAACCTTTGATGAGCTCTTAGGAAGAGCTGATAAGTACATTAACTTGGAGGACATCAAGTTGGCGCGGAGAAGCGAGGACAAGAATCCAAGGGCTCGAAAGGAGCCCGAGAAGAAAAAGAAAGAGAATAATGATAAGAACACCAATCTAAGGGGAAATGACATATTTGAGAAGTTTACACCCTTAACTTTGTAGCCAGCTGAGATGCTAGAGGTTGCAACGACACATCCGGCTTTCCGCTATCCACGATCGGTGGTGGATGCTTCTAGGAATCCAAGATTTGAGCTATTTTGCCGATTCCATAAAGACTATGGTCATGCCACCAATGACTATAGACATTTAAAGAACGCCATTGAAAAGATGATACAAGATGGTCACCTTCGTGACTTTATTAAAGTTGAAAGAGCTCAAGAACACAAGCGAAAAGATGATGGAAACAGGGGAAAAGAGGCTTGTGAACCCCCAAGAAAATATGGTCCCAGTCACAAGAGGGGTTATATTCAAATGATCGTGGGAGGACCTACTGATGGTGACTCCAATCGCACGAGAAGAGCGTCTGCTAGGAATGCTAGAGCCTGGGCAGAAAGAGAAATATATGAAATAGGAGAAATGAAGAGCTCTCCTGTTATTCACTTTGGACCGGTGGTTGAGGGTCCCATTTTAAGGCCTCACAATGATGCCTTAGTGATTACTGCAGAAATTGGAGGTTTTGATGTGGCCAGGGTTTTCCTAGACACTGGCAGCTCCGCTGATATTATCTTGCAAAGTTGCTTTAAGAAAATGAATCTTAGTGTAGTGCTACAGCCAATTGAGACATCTCTCTTTGGTTTTACGGGTAGCGTGATTCACCCAAAGGGTTTGGCTACCCTTCAGGTCCGTTTGGGCTACTCCTGTGCAAAGGGTGAGGATGGTGAATTTCATAGTGGTGGACGTGCCTTCCACCTATAATGTCATACTGGGAAGACCATCCCTCAATCTATTCCAAGCGGCAATATCCACTTACCACATGAAGTTAAAATTTCCTATTGGAGATGAGGTGGGTGAAGTACCTGGGGACCAGGTCAGCTCACAAAAGTGTTATGTTGATACTGTAAGAGAGGCTGGTCGCGCAATGACTAGAGATCAAACTCGGAGAGACGATCCCGTGGGTAAAAAACTCAGGACCATCGAGATGATGGAGGAAGATCCTGAAATGAGCATGAAACCAAAGGAAGAGCTGAAGCAGGTGGAGCTCTTTTCCAACAAAATCGGTTTTACTACAAAGATTGGTACCCAGATGGCCCATGATGTGGTTGAAGCTCTTATTCGATGTTTAAGGAAGAATGATGATGTCTTTGCTTTCCAACCTTCAGATCTAACGGGTATTTACCCTGCGGTGGCCATGCACCACTTGAACGTGGACCAAAGCGTGAGGCCAGTTAAGCAAAAAATGAGGAGCTTTGGTACTGAGAAAAATGAAGTCATCAGGGAGGAGGTACAAAAATTAAACTGTCGGATCGCTGCTCTTAGCAGGTTCATATCCAGGTCGGCGAAAAGGAGTTTACCTTTCTTTAAGATACTAAGGAAAGGTAGTAAATTTGAATGGAGTGCTGAATGTCAGAAAGCATTTGAGGAGCTGAAGGCTCATTTGGCAGACCTGCCGCTACTGACCAAACCGAAGGTGGGTAAGGTTCTATATCTCTATATTTCAGTGGGAGAACACGCTCTGAGTTCGGTACTACTTAGGGAGGAGGGCTCGGTGCAGAAGCCTATTTATTATGTTAGCAAAATGATTCAGTGACCAGAGGTCCGTTATTTAGACATTGAGAAGTCAGCATTGGCAGTTATGACAACAATAAGGAGATTGAGACCCTACTTTTTGTCTCATAAAGTGATCGTGCGAACAAATCTTCCTTTCAAGCAGGTCTTAAGCAGACCTAATTTGTCGAGTAGGATGGTGAAATATGCTGTGGAGCTGGGTGAATATGACATCGAATTCAAACCCAGAACGGCCATCAAAGCTCAGGCATTGACAGATTTCATCCTGGAAACTACTAAAGAAACAAATTTGAAAGAATGGAAATCTTTTGTGGATGGTTCCTCGACCATGGGAGGAGCAGGGGCTGGAATTCTAATTATCAGTCTCTTGAAGGTGTAGAATTGCAATTTGCAATTAAATTTGAATTCAAGGCATTGAACAATGAGGCGGAATACGAGGCCTTTACTAGAGGAATGCAAATGCTTTGGGAGCTTGGAGCTCAGAAAGCAATTATCTACTCAGATTCTCAGTTTGTAACTCAGCAGGTAATGGGTTTCTATGAAAAGAAGGATGAAAAGATGCAAAGGTTGTTGGGACAATGTCAGTTTTGATTAGATCCCAAAGCTCTTGAAAAGATGTAATGCCTTAGCAAGTCAGGCTAGTCTTGGTTAGGTTAGCACTTAGTTATTTTACAGTTCACAGGAACTCAATGAGAAGAGTACTCATTGATGACAATCAAGACTAAAGCCTGAAGACGCAGAGCACCATTCTGAACTTACGACAGTCTATCTAAGCTGGCTGAGTAAGTGTCAGTGATGAAGAGTATGACCCTGAGGTCATTACTAACTCAGTCCTGGAGGGAACATGATGATACTGAGTAATGGGAAAGACTTGGAGTAGGGCCAAGCAATGCAAAAAGAATGTCAGCGTCAGGACAAGACCGTTGTGCTCGAGACAAAAAGAATTGAATGAGACAAGCCTGAAGCCCAGGAATGAGTTCTGACATTCTCACCAACCCGATGATGTGGACCAAACCAGGAAGGACATGCACGTACGGACCTGACATGAAGACTGAGTTCAGACTGCACTTTTCAACGGGCAAGCATTAAATGGAGCATTAAATGCAATTACCTAATCCATGCAAGGACGACTGCTGTATAGGAGATATGTCCGTTGAACAACCCTACGAAGATGACTAGAAGGCTATCTCTTCCAACGGATAGTTTTCAAATTCATCTATAAATACAGAAGGCCTTGAACCCATTCAAGGTTACGAGAAATTTCCAAGCCAGAAATTACTCAAATTCTCAAGCGTTCAAAGCACTCAGCGTTCTAAAAGAAGCACTCGAAACCAGATAAATTTCCCAAGTGTTTCTTAGATTAGTGAGAGTTATTCTGTATTCCAATGAGCTTTCAAGTCATACCTTAAGCTTAGAGTGATTATTCATCCTTAGCATAGCTTTATCTTGTAAGGATAATCACAATCTTAGTTGAAAACCAAACTAAAACCAAAACGCTCTAGTCAGGTTTGTTGGTTGAAGTTGTTTAGTGAAGTTAGGAAGGAGTTTGTATAGGTCAGTGAGGTTAGCTGATCTTGGTGCACCTTGACACGTTAAAAACAAGTTAATCCCAAGTAGTGGATTATCCTGTTTAATTAGGACCGTGGACGTAGGAGCTTGAGTCTCTGAACCACGTTAAACTCCTTGTGTTCTTACTGCTTTGATATTGTTCTTAACTGCTTATTTGTTTAAGTCATTCATTGCATTAGCTTTATCAGGCTTGAATTAATCAGCCTGATCATCAACTTGAACACTGCGCTACTAATCACTATTTCAGAATAGAGTAATCAAGATTTCAAAAAGCAAACATTAACAAGACTATAAACTTTTAGGGCTCACGCATTTCCACACTGAACTCAAGTTGATAGTTTGCCAACTGACTAGCATTCAGTGCAGTCAGTAGGTGTGTTATCAATCCTGAGTTCTTTAACACTCTGAGCTAAGGGGACCCAGTTAGTTTAAAAGTGAGAAAAATTTGTATACGTGTATTCCCCCCCCCCCATACACGTATCCCTCAGTCTTGTACCGGGACCAACAAAGGTATGCAGAGCAAGTGGAACAACTCAGGTCCAAATTTACTGAATTTAGGGTGGAGCATATACCTAGTGCTGAAAACACAAGAGATGACTACTTGGCCAAGTTGGCAAGCTCCACGGAAGATGGAGCCAAGGGAAAGATAACTTTGTTGACTGCTGAAAGCAGATTTGTGGCAATGAATATTGGAGCCATTAAGGAAGACCATACACGTATCCCTCAGTCTTGTACCGGGACCAACAAGTGGTATCAGAGCAGTGGTTCAAAAGACCACTGACTTTGAATACTAATAGTTTCAGAGGTGAAGCTGTTGGTGGTCACTGAACAGATCTGAGTTTGCTTTTCATAAAACTTGCATCATTATGACTTCGAGGAGACTTGAAGCTTCATTACCTGAATTCTCTGTTTCTAACTTTGTCTACTGGAAGTTCAGACTTGAGCACATCTAGATGCCATCCATGACCAGATGTCGCGTGTTATCAAGGAAGGACCCATCAAGATCACCATCTCTAATGTCAGAGGACTGGGGTATGAGCATCTTAACATTGGCATACAGGTTCCTAAGGAGAGGAAGGATGTGACCAATGATGAGATCAAAATGGTGGGACTGGATAATATGGCAAGAAACATCATCTTGCATACGGTGCCTTTCGAGGAGTCATCGAGGCTGATGAACTTAAAGACGGATAAGGAGGTCTGGGATGAGCTGACCAGGATATGCGAAGGGTCAGAAAAGATAAAGAAGAACAAGAGGAATATTGCCATTCAGAAGTTCGAAGCATTCGAGATGCTGACTGATGAGACGATAGATCAGATGGAGTCAAGATTCATCAAGTTGATGAATGAGTTGGTGATGTTGGATAAGGATGTTCCAAAGAGAGATGTTGCTTCTAAGATCCTGAATGCCCTTCCTGAGAGATGGGACAACAGTGTAATTATACTAAAGAACACTCAGGATTTGAGTAACATAACTTCTGCTTTACTTTTTTTAGAGCTTAAAGCACTGGAATATGATCTCAACAAGAGAAAGAAGAAAGTTAAGCAAGAAGAAGAGGAAAAGGAGAAAGCTCCTGAGAAAAGTGTGGCGTTCAAAGCGTGGCGTTCAAAGGAGTGCAAAATCCATCGCAAAAATTAGCTACGGCTGTTTTAGGAACGGATACATGTCCGTCGCAGAATCCGTCGCAAAACAGTATTTTTTTTGTAGTGATGATTTTTGTGAGGCCAGATTGCTGGGCATTTTCAATGCTTCAATATGAAGGGAAGATACTTCTGCATTGTTAATATCGAGTGAGGGGTTGAATTAGTCATGGATAATATTTTTTGTGATGATATTTCACAAATTTGGTGAACATTTTGCTATTCCGCTTGTTATTCATATGTGTCTGTTTGTTAGACGAATTGTGTTAACAATTAGTATCTTTTTCTATCATGATATGGTAAGAGTTTCTTTTTACAGTTTGTGGTTTATATGGCTACTTTAGCTGGCTTATGTTAGTGACTTGATCAATTTATAGTATGAGTAAGGTATATGTGAGGAAAAGAATATCAAAGTAAGCATAATTATAAGTTGAGTAGGTCTTGTATGAAACCGTCTCATGGTGAGATGAGGTATAAATTGGGCATGATACATTAACACTTCGACAATGGTGGGTGTTAATTTTTGTTGTCTCGTGCCATGAGACGGTCTCAAATAAGATTTTATTTTATAAGTTTATTTTATAATTAAAACAAGACCATTTTACCACACACTAATATTTGGGGGACCAAATTTTCCTCAGTTAATGTCGAAAATTCGAAATTAATTCAATCAGGTAGGGTATATGAAATCAATTGTAACATTTATATTTTTGATGTATTCATAATTGTCCTGCAACTTTTATATTTTCAAGTCTGCAGCTAACATTTAATGTTGGTATATTAGTCTCAAAATTGATACCTGTTATTCTTATTCATCTAAGACTAAAAAATTCTTCACCAAGTGGAGTTATCTACATCTTAGTTTTCCTAATATATTTTGAACATGAAAATCATACAAAATACTTATTATACTCTTTCAGCTATACCTTTTCCAATTGCTGCTCTTATTCGTTGCCTTAGTAAATTATAGATCTTCATTAACTTAGCTAAACCATTATAATGATTTGTCAAAAAATTATTTTTTTAGGACCGCAATTTAAGGGAGTAGTAAAATGAGGATCATAACTTTTAAGACTGACAAAATAAGGACAGTAACTTTAAAATATGGCAAATTAAGGACAAACCAACTTGAATCAATGCAAATCGTGCTAGTTGGCCCAATTTGAGCTAAAATTCGAATCCAAATCGGGCCAAATTGGCCTTATTTCAGGCTAAACTTGGGCTTTATTTATAAAATTATAAAAGTTACGGTCCTTAAATTGTCAATCTAAAAAGTTACGGTCCTTAAATTGTCAATCTAAAAAGTTACGATCCTCATTTTGCCCACCTGAAAAATTACGGTCCTTATTTTGCAACACCTCTTAAGTTACGGTCCTGATAAAATAAAATTTCCGTATTTCTCGGGATTTAAACCAAATCCATTCTATGACTTTTGACCTTTATTAAAATGGCCCTTTGTTTATTTGTTTTATCAGTTTAGTCCTGTATTTAATGAAATCATGCCAATTTGGTCCTAATTGATGTGAAAATGCGCAAAATGCCACCATTTTAGACCACTATTTTTTTATCTATTTAGTTCTGTACCTATTAAAATTTTTCTAACAAGGCCCTAATTGGCCGGAAAATGCACAATACACTACTGTTTTCAGTCATGTGCATGTGTTTTCTGGTGGTTTGTGATTACATGGCAGATGATCCAATTTTTTACACATGGCATGCTAAATGAGGTAATGAAACCAAAATTGTCCTATAACTTTTTACCTTTATTGAAATAGTCCTCTATCTATTTGCTCTATTGATTTAGTCCTGTATGTGCAAAATTTGTCAATTTCGTCCTAATTGGCCGAAAAAGGTATATAATGGTGTCGTTTCGGTTTGGTGTCGGCCACGTGATTGCGTTTCCGGCGAAAACATGTAATGTGGCATTGTTTTACGACGTGGCACACTGAGTGGAAAATTTCTTCAATTAAAAAAAAGAAATATATAAGTTAAAGATTCCAACTCATTTATTTGTATAAAAATAAAAATAAAATAAAATAGTTAAATTTTTTTTTTAAATCACATGTAATTAGATTAAAAGCAAAAAACAGAAAAATAGAAAACTTAGCGTTGGTTTTGGAAACCCTTGCAACAAATTTTAAATTAAATTAATATTAAATTAAACTAAATCTAATTTAAATAACTAAACATACTTAAAAGAAAGAGTCAAAACTCATGTCATAATACAAAAGAATCATATCGCCAAGTCTAATCCACGAACCCTAAAGAAAAAAAAATCTCAAATTGAACCCCACCCAAAACCTCTCAAACCGAAAAACTCTCATTGCATCCGTGGTGTTTGTGCGCCGCAAAAGCCCACGGTAGTGGTCAGGTCTAATATATGGTATGTTTTTGTGATTTCATTGGTTTTGAAATTTCTGGATGCTCGTTTCCATATTGCTACAATGAGTATAAAGTGTAGTATATTTGCCATCTACTCAATTTCATGCACCAAGTTCTTGTGAATTTTAGGAAAATCAATTTGGGTTTTTTTTTTTTTTTTCTAGGGTTCTTGGGTTGGAGCAGATTTTATTTTTGTGTTGATAACTCGATATCTCAATTCTCATCTTTACTTTTATAAAAACCTGTGTATTTTCATTTTAATTTGATTTATCGTTTTTTTGTATTTATTTTAAAGGTCTTTTATATTTATTTTTATTCAAATAAATGAGTTGAAATCTTTAACTTATTTCTTCTTCTTTTTTTAATTGGCAAAATTTCCCACATAGCATGCCACGTCGTAAAAAAAATGTCACATCATACGTTTTCGTAGGAAAACAAAATCACGTGGCTAGCATGTGACCAAAACGACACGGTTTTATACCTTTTCCTGCCAATTTTTGAAAATATATAGGTCTGAATCAATAAAACAAATCGATAAAGGACCATTTCAATAAAGGTAAAAAGTTACAGGATGATTTTGATATAAATCCTTGTTAAATGAACATTTAAAAGAAATGTAAATTCCAATGTAAGAATTTTTTTAGGAAAAATTACAACATGGTTCCAAAAAGTTACTCTAATTACAAATATGTTCAAAATAATTTGCTTAGACACATTTTTTCAGCTTCTGTGCAAATATTTTTATGCATCTGTGCAAATGCTTTGAACAAATTTGTAAATATAGTCACTTTTATGAACCCATATGTAAATGCCCCCTTTTTTTTTATAAAGATAAAGCTTAAAACTAAAACTAAAACTAATTCTTTTTATATGTAGAAAAAGATCATCTCGTTCACTTGTGCAACCATTTTCATAATTGTTGTAATAATCCAAACATTTTAAATTTACTCAATCTAATCTAAGCAAATTAGAGTTACATTTGACTATAAAGGGTTTTTCTTTTCTTTTTTAGTTAAGATCTAGTGAACATTCTCGGATCTAAAAGAAAATATGATCAGGTGTAGCTACCACCAAACCAAGAAACCATTGTAGAATTTGAAACATTTTTTTATGATTGACACATTATTACACTATGATAGCTCAAAAAGAAAATTAATTCATGAAGATTTGCACCTAGCGTGCCACAAAACACCACATCGTACACTTCCGCCAAAAAACTAGTGCATGACCAAAACAATGGTAATTTGTTCATTTTCCATCAAAATAGGACCTAATTGATAAAATTTTGAATAGATACGGGACTAAATTGATAAAGTAAATAAATAGATGACCAAAATAGTGGTGTTTTATGCATATTTCCGCCAATTAAGACCTAATTAGTGAAACTTAAATACATGCAGGACTAAATTTATAAAACAAATAAATATAGGACTATTTCAATAAAGTAAAAACATAGAGAATAAACTTTGTTTAAATCCCTAATTTCTCGATTGGATGTTTGGTGGTTTAATCCTTCTAAAAGTGATTTTGTATACGATGATGGCTTGTGCAAGCAGTTACAAGTAGATAAATTTGATGGCAAAAAAAATAATGTAATTCACACTTTTCAAAATAAAATGTTCTCCTACTACAGAACTAAAAATTTTGTGGTCACTCACTACTACACATTTGAACTTGCACAGCTATACTTGGACAGCTTTTTAAAAAACCGCTCTCCAAAATTAAGCTTGGAGAGCGGTTTTATTGAATTATATTTAAAAAAAAGGTTACACAGGGGTTATGAACCGATGTCCAAGGTTTTATCTTGGACATCGGTTCATAACCGCTATCTAAGTGGTCAATTATTATAGCGGTCAAAACGCCTACTTTGGAAAGCCCTTAATAACCGCTGTCCAAGTGTTACACTTGGACAGCGGTTCTAAACAGCCGTCTAAGCCATTATCCCCTTGAATACATATTTTTCCCTTATAATCGTTCATATTAGGTCTACCATGTGTATGAAACCCATCTATCCTTCTCTCCCTAAGCTTGCTCGCCTCCGCCAACGCGTGCCACCGCCGATGCCGCGGCCGCCTCTGTCTCCGACGCGACCGTCTCTGCCTCCCGACGCAGCCGCTTCCGCCTCCGTCTCCCGACGCGGACGCCTCCACCTCCCGACGCAGCCGCCTCCGCCTCCATCTCCCGACGCGGCCGCCTCCACCTCCCGACGAAGCCGGTGCCAGAAAATCGAATTGAAAATTTGGATTCGGATTATTTGGGGGTTTGCTTGCTGATTCTATGGTGGGTTTTGGGGGAGATTTAATGGGTCGGGGAAAGATCGAAATAAAGAAGATCGAGAATGTTAATAGCAGGCAAGTTACCTTCTCAAAGAGAAGAGCGGGATTGTTCAAGAAGGCGAATGAACTTGCGGTTCTGTGTGAGGCTGAACTTGCGGTTATTATTTTTTCGAATACTGGGAAGCTTTTCGATTTTGCTAGTTCCAGGTCCATTTTGCATGTTGCCCTTCTCTTTTCCATTTTCCAGTTTGGATTCCGAGATTCGATTTTGCTCTGTTTTGGAGGTTTGTTCCTGTGGTTGCATGTGTTTGTTGTTTGGATAATTTTTTTTAATTTTTAATTTTTGGTGTTTTGCTTTGTATTTGCGGTTGTGGTGAACTAATTTTGGATTTCAATTTGGAACTCTGAATCTGAATTTTAAGGGTGATTTTAGATTTGTTTTTCCCTCTTTCTCTCCCTATTTCGGTGGATTTCCCTCGCAATTTATGAGTAGGTCTTGTATGAGACCGAGAATAGGTTTCTTTCTATCAATCCTCTCAACTCTCTTACTTAAAAGGTATCCTCTCTTTGGCTTGTTTCTTCAGTTCTTGATATATTTGTAAATCTAATTTAGTTTAAGGCATTTTTTATCATATGGTGGTTGTATAAGTTTGTCGAAATATGTATTATTAATTCTTGATGAGTCCATGCTTTTCTGGAAGTAGTATTAACTACAATGGCTGTAATATCCGTTCTGTTAGCTTAATACGAAATGGTTTTATAATGGGAATAGGGGTTTCCTTAATTTTCATTGTTTTAAATGAGAAAAGAGTTTTATGAAGATATTTAGTTTCAAGGGATGATTTATTGGTGCATTGTGTTAGCCTGGGGAAACAGAGCATGCCAGCTCTCCACCAAGAGGTTGGAACTCTTATGATTCATTTTGTTGCTCA